>PVIY010001783.1:0-141818 GCA_004026745.1 Myrmecophaga tridactyla | reverse complement strand
TCTAAATAGACCAACTAAGAGACTGAGGTTGCCAGAATGGATTAAAAAATAATAACTACAAGACCCAACTGCTAGAAATCAATGTTAAGTATAAATAATTGGATGGCATAAAAGTAAAGAGAGAAAAATATGAGATGCTAACAGTAATCAAAACTGTTTTATTAATTCCAGAGAAAGCACATTTAAGGGTGCAGAAGATTATCAGGACATTACAAAGTGATAAAGGAGTTAATTCTCCAAAATATAACAATCCTAAGCTTGTATGCACCTAACAAAAGAGGGTCAAAATACACAAGGCAAAAATTGACAGAAGATAAGGAGAAGTAGAGAAATCCACTATCATAATGGGAGATTTCATACCTTTTTTTCCATTGACGGAAAAAGCAGATGGAAATCAGTAAGGATATAGATGATCTTATGTCCTCATTGACAGCTAGAAAATCCCAAACTATTTGGAGAGTAAACTTCTTAACAACACATAAGAAACTAGTCTCAATTTTTTTTTTAAGTTTTTCCTAAATGAAAATGAAAACAAAATATATCAAAATATTTAAGATACATTAAAAACAGTGCTTGGGGGGTAAACGTATAGCATTAAATTAGAAAAGAAAATCTAAAGTAAATAAGATAAACTTCCCTGCAGGAATGAGAGAAAGAAGAGCAATTTAAGCCTGAAACAAACAAAAGAAAATGAAAAATAAAAATTAGAATGGAAATCAATGAAACTGAAAGCAGAAAACAAAAGAAAAAAATTACAAAACCAAGAGCTGTTTTTTTGAAAAAAAATCAGTAAGATGGAAAAATCTCTAGAGAGACTCCCCAACAACTTCAAAAACCCAGAAAGAAGACATGAATTACCGATATTAGAAATGAAGGAGGAACTATCACATAATGGTCTCACACATATTAAAAGAATAATAAAGAATTCTCTGGACAAACTCGTATTAAAATTTCCGAAAAAAAAAGAACCTGGCAATACCTGTTTCTGATAAAACTGCATTCATTTATTCCTGGTGAGAAAGCACAATAGTGCAGCCACTTTGGAAGACATGACCTATTGAGCGATAAAAATACATGGATGGTATCTTAAAAAAACACATTGTTATAGGGAAGTAGCCAGTCCGAAAAGTCTACACACTGTATGACATTCTGGAAAAGGTAAAACTATAGAGACAATAAAAATACCAGTGGTTATTAGGGCTTGGGGAGGGGAATGAGGACCAGAGGGAAACAGAAAGTTGAATAGAGGAAATACAAGTGATATTTAGGGCAGTGAATCTATTCTGTATGATAGTACAATGGTAAATACATGACACCGTGCATTTGTCAAACCCTATAGGACTTTACAGCACAAAGAGTGAACCTCATTATATGCAAATTTTCAAAAAAAAATATTTTAAATGGATGGGTGCTCCCAGGGTGTATTCAAAAAATGTGGCAAAACAATCTGTCATACAAATAAGTGAAATAACTTCGCTGAAGGAGGTGGGTAGAAAAGGTTTTGACCAAAGCAAGTTTGGAAATAAGTGAACCAGGTAAGAAAAATGGCAAAAGTAACTACACTAAGCATTATGTTCCTGTTCTATAACATTGTTTCACACAGGGGTATGTGTTAACTATTCTGATATGAGTAAGTTAGTAGATGGTGAATGTTAAAAACTGAATCTGTCAATGTTGGAGTGGGAGGATACAGATAAACAAAGCCTGGGGGCTACAATGATCCATGTTGAATTAGACTTAGAGCCATCAATATGAACTCATGTTTCACTTAATATAGATACAGATAATTACATATAAAATATTTATTGATAAGTGTATATATCAGGGTTACCATAATACCTGAATTTCCTGGTTCTCTCACCTGAGATTGCCTACAAGCAGACCTGGCACCAAGAACTTCATTTCAAATACTATTATTTGCTGAAAGTAATCAAGGCTGCTTGGAGAAATGGCTATTTCTAGATCTGATATGAGAAATATACAAGATGAGTCTGGAGCATCGCATAGTGCCAAAAAGTAAAGAAGTGCTCAAAAAAAAAATTTCACAATGATAAGAATATGTCAACGTGACACAGATACAATGAAAAGAGGTTCCAATGGCAAAAGCTGGAGCAATTTGGGGAACAAAATTAAAAGAATATTGGATTATAACTCTAAGTATAAAGTAAGTATTTATGAGTCCATACTGTTTTAAATAAGTGATTAAATAATTAAATAAGTGGGAGACAAATCTTTTATGTAGGAGAATTCCAGATAATTTATGTAGATACTCTACTCTAAAGAAAGTGAGGCATAACTCCATTCTCCTTATATGTGGGCTGTGTCTCATGACTTCCTTCCACAGAGTGCATTATGGAAAGAGGAAAAAATAGCTCTACACTGGAGAAACCCGACAAACACTACTTCAGCCAGGTCATCGAAGTTAGCATCCACACTAAGCCATGATGACAGTACGCACCTCGATGAAATGGCAGTATGTACCTTGAAGTGATGAAAATGGCATTTTACTTCTGCAGTCTTCCTTTCAAGAACACAGAATCTCAGTATAATTATGAGGAAAACACAGACAAATCCCAGTAGAAGGACATTCAACAAAACATCTCAGCAATACTCCTTAAAACTATCAATGTGGTAAAAAAAAACAAGGAATGTATGAGAAACTCACACATGTAAGTATCACCTAAAGAGGCATGATGACTAAATGTAATGTGCTAGCCTGAATGGGATCCTAGAAAGATAGAGGTCATTAGCTAAGACATAAGGAAATCTGAATAAACTGTGGACTATAGTTATTAATAATGCATCCATGCTGGTTCATTAATTGTAACAAATATACCATAATAATGTTGGAGCTAAAAACAGAGAAAATTGGGTATGGGAAATATGGGAACTCTCTGTATTATCTTCACAATCTTCCTATAAATCTGAAACTCCTCTAAAACAAAGAGTTTATTTTAAAGTTATACTTCATTTCACACTTTCCTTGAACCACTATAGTAACAATTCCCTCTACAAAATATATTTAAAAGTTCAGACAAATATAGGTTAAGGGAAGTTTCTAATTTTCATTGGGAGTCTTCTTCCTGAGTCTCCATTTCTGAACATATTACAAAAAGAGGTACCCATTGCCTTTTTACTAGGCCATCTTTTTAAGGATGTTTGTACAGCAAAAAGCCTTGGAAGAAAGAGATAGTATCTCTCCTTCCCAAGCAAATTACAGGCAGGCTTATCGCCCATTTTAAAAGATTTGTGCTCCCTGAACTCAGTATTTCCTCTTCTGTAATGCAACCCAATACATGTATAGGCATTAACCCAGATCCATTAACAATGCTGTTCTGGTCTGCTAGCTGTCGAAACTGAATGGCTTTTAAAAAGGGGAACTTAATAAGTTGCTAGTTAACAGTTCTATGGCCGAGAAAATGTCCCAATTACGCCAAGTCTATAGAAATGTCCAATCAAAGGTATCCAGGGAAAGATACCTTGGTTCAGGAAGGCTGATGAACTTCAGGGTTTCTCTCTCAATCTGAGAAGCACATGGTGAACATGGTCACAGTTCATCTTTCAGCTGGAAGGGCACATGGCGAGCAAGGTATCATCTGCTAGCTTTCTCTCCTGGCCTCCGGTTTCATGAAGCTCCCCGGGAGGCATCTTCCTTCTTCATCTCCAAAGGTCACTGGCTGGTGGACTCTCTGCTTCATGGTGCTGCAGCATTCTCTGCTCTCTTTGAATCTCCTTCATTCTCCAAAATGTTTCCTCTTTTACAGGACTCCAATAAACCAATCGAGACCCACCCATATGGGTGGAGACATGTCCTCACCTAATCCAGTTTAACAACCACTCTTGACTAAATCACATCATCCAGGGAGATGATCTGATTACAATTTCAAACATACAGTATTGAATAGGGATTATTCTACCTTTATGAAATGGGATTTTGATTAAAACATGGCTTTCCTAGGGGGCATTCATCCTTTCAACCAGCATAAATGCCCTATTTGACTTGTGGGCCAGGGAACTGAACCAA
The DNA here is from genome assembly GCA_004026745.1 of Myrmecophaga tridactyla. Taxonomy (NCBI): domain Eukaryota; kingdom Metazoa; phylum Chordata; class Mammalia; order Pilosa; family Myrmecophagidae; genus Myrmecophaga; species Myrmecophaga tridactyla. The sequence continues at coordinate 137,794 of PVIY010001783.1, read as the reverse complement.
ATATGCCAATGCTCACGCTCCTTGCTGTACCATGAGTAATAAAGTCTTTTTTCTCTGACCCAAGGATCTCATGTCTTCTGGCAGCATCCCTTAAACTGTGGGAAATAACTTGTTAGCTTGTAGGTAGGATTAAATCTCAAACCCTTATAGGTTTTGGCATTTTTAATGTTTGAATATTAACATTGATTTTTAAAATTTCATAATTAAATTAAATAATCCTTATAAAGTCTAGGATTTTATTTTATTATAATTTTATTATAATTATAAATTTATTATATATTATATATATTATATATTATAGATATATTATAATTTTATTTATTTATTCCAGAATTATTTACCAGATGTGAACTTTCTTTCCTCACTTTTCCTTGTGCTTTCTATTTTGACATTTTATTTTTAATGATAGTAACTAACTTTACTTATTTATCTCTATAAGCTATTTTTCATATATTACCCCATGCGGTAATCACACACACACACACAAAAAATAGAGGTGGCATTCACCTTATTTGGACCAGTTGTTAAATTATTTTTTAAAATTCCTTACTAGGTGGTAAATAGCTGTTCTGAAACCCTCTTCTCCAATATATTCCCCATTGCTCTTGATATCTTGATACTTTCCCAGGTTGCACAAACCTACTATTGATACAGCCAAGCAAGGATTAACCTTTCTCCCAGTACAGGTTCAGGAAATGACTGGAGGATCTAAGTCCTCCTGCATTCATCTGTTCAGATGGGTCAGAACTGATTACTAAATAATTTGAATATTATCTATCTGATAGCAGCCATCTTATATTGACAATGAATCTTAAAGTTAAGAAAGGAGAGTAATTTACCCAAAGTTGCTTAGCAAACAAATGCTGAGGGCAGGATTTAAATGTAGAGCTGGCTCAATCAAAAGACCTTTCTTTCTATTTTGTCATTTGCCTCTCTTATTCTTCTAAGGAAATTTACTCTATCACTCTTCTAAGTGATTTCTTTGACTAATATCTGACTCTATTTTGTATGACCTGAAATTCTCCTTAGGAAAAAGTCCTAATGATAATCCAATATTCTGTAGACTTTAACTGATGAAAAATATTAAAAGATACAGTCAGAGATGGGAAGCAAAAAATGCAAGGGCTGAAGCTATTCACGTACCAGAAAACTTGTATTTTCATCTGCTGTGGGTTGTAGTACTTTTTCTTACCTTATATGGATCCATAAAATACTTGAACAAAAACTGCAACACTACTGACACTGAGACTTGATGTATAATAAAAGCCTTTTAGATATTTGTTCCAACCCAGCTCTTGGAAAGCTTGGGTCTGCGTGGTCCCAAGACCAAAGGACATGCTAGGCAGAGAAGTTAGGCATGAATTTTATTGAGCCTTACCAACAGGAGATCTTTCCCAGTGGCGGCCCCAGAAAATGAAAGTCAGTGCTCTGCAAAAGGGCAGAGAGTGCAAGGAATAGCTTATAAGGGTCGAGGACAAAGACATCATACCGTATAAGAACAGAATTTCAACAGAGTCTCATGACACAGAGATCTGGAGGTTTGTTATCAACAGTAATCAAGGGAAGAGAGTTTTAATGCTTTGTTTACAATACCATCTGTACATGCTTTTCCTCCCCACCCATAGAAGGTCTCATGACCTTTAATTTCTGTCCCAGTCATTGTAGGTGGGCCACATGCAATAACTTATTCTCAATATGGGGGTGAGGTGGGGATGGTGAGCCAGAGCCCAGGGTCTTCACAATATTTCAGTCCATTTGAACTGCAACATAATTGCCACTAACTTGAAAAATGTAGAGTCTAAAGTATTTGGGAAAAAAAGACATATTTGTATAAATCTCATCTCCTTAAGTACCACAATATCTTGAAAAAGATTCATTTGAAATTATATATAGGAATTTTACATAAGTTAGCTTATTTGGTAGAGGAGGCCTTTGATAGTCTTTCTTGGAGCCAGATCTGTGCGTGTAAATCTATGAAAAGCAAACGAATGACAAAACTAAATGTTTGTGTTCCCTTTTCTTCACAGAGGGTAGATGCCTGGAGATTCATAAAAGCAAAATACATTCTAGATATAAAAGTCTTAGGATATCTACTTTAAAGTAGAAATGAAGATATTAAGGGGGGTTATATAATCGTGAATTAGCAAAACCGCCCAGTGGTAGTTAATGCATTCTGTGGCATTGGGAAAGGACACAAAGCAGGAGAGGAAGCAAATATCTTCTGTAGATTTCTTTAGAAAATTATATTCTAGTCATAAGCCTTACTAAATATTTAGAAATATGTGCATAAATTCAAAGGTAGTAACACCTTTTTATAATAACACTTTTCTTGTAGGAAAATGCATTCATTTCTACAATAGCCAACTGGAATGCCGACTCTTATAATACTTGAAGAGCATTGTGTCACCAATTCGTATTTAAAAGATTAAGCCATAGTCCTCACTACAGGCTTAACTAATTGCTTTATTGCTCTGAGGAGCTAGTGACAAGAAAACCAGTTGGTAGCAGGGTCTTGCAACATAGGTTATTGTATGAATTAACTAATTTAAGCTGGCTCAGACTCAGTCCCCATGTGGTTAATGTGGGACTACATCTCCAGAGGGATAATGAGATGAATGGGTTCTACTTTAGGTATCAGCAGCTACGTGCCAACCTAATCTTTACCACCAGTGTCAACAGATCTCTGAAACTCTCTATTTCCTGTCAAAATCTTTAAACTGGCTTTTATAGCTAGTTCAGATATATTGATTTCTTCTCAGCCGAAAAGAAATAAAAGATACTGATATGAATGAGAAATCATTTTTTCAAAGAAAACTTATAATAGATCATTTTTAGTGGAAAATAGTTTTGTTTTTTTTAGGCATAAGTAGTAAAGTATATTAAAAGAGAAGTTTATTTAAAAGAGTACACATTAGAGAGCTTAACACAAGTGTGCTCAAGGGAGGGACACCTGCTAAGTAGATTGGGTTTTGCTCACTTTATAGGAAGTCCTGAAGGTGGTAGGTTTCCATAGCCACCTTTGAGTACTAGGTGTCTTCTTTGTGCAGGTTCCCATGGTGGTCTTTGTGCACCAGGTGGGCACTTTCTTTGTTTTAGGAGGATACAGTTAGAAGAATTCATTGTTTGTTGCCACATACCTGAAATCTATCTTTGGGCAAATGGTTAGCAATCTTTCTGACCCTATGCTTCCTATCATTAACTAGAAGTTTGCTTTGGGTCCAGAATTCTACAAGCTTTTATGGTTTGGGAAGGTTTCAATGGTTTGGGGGCTTTAGGGAGATCTTTTGTCCCAGGAAGCTTGCATCTCTGTATTAGTTTCTTTGGAACTAGATAAGCAATACTTGCAGTTGTCTGTTAACTACTTTAGAGCTGAATAGAAGACCAGGGATCCCAGCCTTGATGCCCTATTCTATCCTGCCTCAATTCCCCGCCCCCCGAAGGAGTTGAGCACACTTCATCTTAAGAGGTGCTGAGGGTGAAGTTCAGACTTCTGGAAGTTCTTCCTCTTTCTCTATTCTAGTAAAGCTAGGGATAGACTGGTCCTGCTCTGGAATGGCTTCATACTCACAGAAGAGCAGGAGTGCAGTGTGGAATGCCTGCAGTCTTTTGGAAACAAGCTTGACAAGAAGATTAAATATACATGGGCCAAAGATAAGAATAAAAAGAAAAGGAACTAAGAGGCAAAGAAAAGGGAGGACCCAAGTAGTTAGATTAAGTAGATGTGGAAAAGGACTCCAGTCATTTTTAGCAATGTTTTTAATTTGTTGGGATTGTTCCCAAAGGTCCTGTATGTTTTTTGTTTTTTTTTAATTTCACCTGAGTGGTGCACACAGAAGCAGAACTCTCTTATAAAAAGAGGGAGGTTTAGTGGGAAATCCTTTTAAATGCTATACTATAATTTCCAAATTTGGATTCATAATTTATCTAGGTTATGGACAGGGGTTAGTGAGCCTCTATACTTGCCAATCTTTAAGGAGTATTGTTGTTGTTTTCATTAATAGTATTAAGATTTTCAAAACTTCTATGGTTCTCATTAAAATGCTCTTAACTGGCAAAAATGATATTCAGGTTGTGGTCAGGATACCTATGGCCAAACATGTAAAAATTATATATAAAATATATACACATACATGTGTGTATAAATCTCACTTTCACAACATTACTTCTGCTTAAAAGAAAAAGACAATCAATAATATTTGTCTACAAAGGTGCATTCCTATGGATTTTGCTCTTCATTTTTACTGGAGCAATGCCTCATAATGTTTAATGTACACATTGACAGATCACAAAAGTCATGGCTCACCCCCTCCCCACCTCTTCCCCATGCTGCAACGGCCGAAACTCATGAAGCTTTCCCCCCACGTTCCTCCTTACCATAACTCATGACTCCCCTTGCCAAACGTTCCTCAGGACAGGAAACCACTCCAAATAGGGACTCACAGCACCGCTCCACCAATAAGGAGCAAGCACGTCAGAACAGACACAGTGAAGAAGGAAGCAGAAACACTAGACCTATACTAAACTGACAAGCCCCCATCCCATCAAGGGATGACACACCACCTAGCAGGCACCCTCTCCTTCTGGTGTCACTTTCCCTTCAAAACACAGCTCCCAGAACAAAGAGCTGGAGCCATTTTTCTTTCCTTTTGCTGACAGATTTTGCTGGCTCCTGCCTGCCTGTTCTCTCCCTGCTTTCTCCCTGCTTTCTTTCCTTTCAATAAACCTGTTAAACTTTATCTTGCTGTCCTGTATGGATTCCTTAAGGAGTCTGTGCCTAACACACATGAATCATCTGGGGATTTTGTGACAATGGAGATTCTGATTTAGAAGGTCTTGGTTGGGGACCATGTTTTTTCCTGCATTACTAACCAGCTTAAGATGAAATGGTGCTGCAAAATCCATGTCTCACATGCTGGATAGCAAGATACTAGGGAATGCATCTGAGAAATCCCGACCTGTGATACTCTTAACATGTCTCTTTTTAACCAAATATAAGTTATTATCCATCTCTTATTACTATAAATGTGTATGTGAACTCTAAAATGTTCACTTGTAGTACCCAAACGTGAGTCAATATTTATTCCTATACCTATGTGTATTTGTTAAAAACCATGAGTTAATGTTGATACGTCTAACAATGCAAGATTCATTTTCAACCCTCAATCCCTTTCCCTTTCTAACAGAAAGAAACTTGGCTCTCAGTATCTATAGTGTATTTACTTATTTGCTTCCTTCTACAATTTATACAAAGTGGCTTCAGAATTGCTAACCCATAAGCACACTGTGAAAAACAAATGTACTAATTAGAGTAATATAATTACTTATAGTTCTTTTTGTCCTTAGCTTTTGGCTATACAGTCAAAGGATTTCTAGAGAGCAATCAGATGATCTCAAGGCTTCTTGAACAGTGATGCACATATTGGCCACATTCTATTCACCAAAGCAAGTCAAGGATTCCATTAAAATTTGAGGTGATAGTGGTGGAGTAATGGCCTCCACTTCCTGATGAGAGCAGATTTCCATTGCCAAGTATGCGACTATAGCCAGGGCAAAGAACTGGACAATTTTTGCAAGCAATTTACTGCAAGTATTCTGAAAGTGATGTGATGATGATAATTTACATTGAGGAATAATTCAAGACATTTTCAAGGAAGAATTCTTGAAGCCAAGGTGTAAAGTTCAAGTTAAGAACGAGAATAATTAAGAAAACAGCAGGACTCAGACATAGAAACCCAAGGCAGGATGAATATAATGAAAACAATATGATGGTTCTAATAATAATAGAATCTATCAAATGCCTACTTGCACACTGATCTCTTGACAAGCAATTTGCCATCACAGAATCCTCTTCCTAAAACTAAAATAAAGGTATGAGAATCTTCTCTTTATGAATGGGAAAATGTATAACTTGTCAAGGTTACAAATTTGACCCACTATAGAATCGGAATTTTAAATCAAGTCCTTAGTTCACTAAAACACATGAATTCCTCTCCATGAGAAAAGATCCACTTCGATCTATATTCTCTCTGGAGACTATGCCACAGTTCAAACATGTCTTGCAAAGTGCATGAATAATTTTTCAAATAGCAAATTATATAAATGTTTGTAGCAAAGATGGTCCCAAGCGCATAAATTATATTGAAAAATTCCCCTCAACTAGTTCTCTTTTGAAAAGAGGAATCCATCATACTAAACTCAGTAGCTAGACTTGGTCTAGGAAATTTTTCAACTAGGATCTCTCTACCTTGATTAAATATTTTAATCACGTGGAGTAGAGTTTTAAAGATCCTCGTGTGACACAAATCAAATTAGGAAGTCTAGAGTTGGAACCCAGGAACCAGTATTTTTATTTTAAAGTTCCAAGTGATTTTAAATACACATTTATGGTGGAGATTCTGATCTGGACTAAGAGATAATTCACTGGGAAAATCAAGTGAATGAACCCGATAAAACAAAATAATAGCCTGAGTTTGTCATTTCTAAATTGCCTCTCACCAAGGAGTAAGTTTAATCTTTGTAGTTGCCTTGCAAGTTATCATAATAACTCATTTATGAATTCATTTATTCATCTTATTCTCATTTATTGGTTTGTAATTAAAAAAAACACATTTATTGTCCTTATTGCAGTAGACCTTATTACAAACTTCAAAGTAATTGTTAAGTGCTAACTACATAAAAGGTAGTGTAGTAGACCATTTGAGGGATACGATAATGAACATTTCTCCTAGGAACTTATTGCATAGGATATTAAAAACATATACATCAACAAAACAAGAGATTTTAAAACCAGAATTATATGAAAATAAGTATTCAATTCTATGAGAATTGAGAGCTGAGAAGTGACAGCTGCAGATTGCAGATATCAGTTGGAGGAGATAACATTCAAACAAGGCCATCAAAAATAGATGACATTGCTAATACAATGTGGATTAAAAGAATCATGTTCTAAGTAGATTCTTGCTTACAATAGCAAGGCACCTGCCATTTTGAATTGTGCAGAGAGCCAGAAATGCCCAGGCTTCTTGACTTTCTGTAGTGGAAGAACCTAATAATGACTCAAAAATGAATAACTTTGGAAACTCTATAGCCAAACCAGAAATTCTATATAAAGTTTTAACTGAAATTTAGTCATTCTTTTAAAATGAAATGCTTTTTGTGCTTTATTATAATAAAAAGTTTATGCTATTGAATCAGTAAATGGAAAATTTTCAGAATTAGTATAAAGTCTAAATTTAAGAAAAAATACTTTTAATTCAATTTCAATGGCTCTTCATATATAAACTATCAAATATTTCATTGCAGATACCCAAGTAAGGTCTGCTTTAATAAAAAAGATGACTCTTACAATTATTATATTAATTATTTGCATGTACATCTAAAGCCTGAAGGATACAATATTTGGAAATGGTTGTTATCTTGAGTGATCACCACCTTGATGTCATTTGCATTTTTAATTTGTTTAGCAAATTATTCCTTATTCTTTCTTCAGGATGTGTAAGACATTTATCTTAATGGCTTTAATTATATGTGGTTTATCAGGTATTTTTTAAATGTTAGAAATACATGATTGCTATTGTTTTCTTAATGATAATAATGCTTACCTCCTCCCTCACTGTTTGGTTTACTGAAGTTGCTGGAATGCAATATACCAGAAAAAGGTTGGCTTTTTCAATGGGGATTGATTAGTTACAAATTTACAGTTCCTGCAGTCTTTTATCATAAAAGCAGTTTTCAATAAAATTTCTTTTGGAGAAAAGGCTGCTGGCATCCAGGGTTCTTCTGTCACATGGGAAGGCACATGGTAACTTCTGCTGTCCCTTTTCTCCCTGTTCTGGTTTCAATCCCTTTCTGGAATGTCTTTGGGCATTTGTTTCTCTCTTGTCTTCTCCCTGGGCATTTTCCTTCTAAGCTCTCTCTCTCCCTAAGCTCTCATTGAAAATGTTATTAGTAAAGAATTAAGACCCACCTTGAACTGGGTGGGTCATATCTCCATGGAAACAACATGAACGAAAGGTCCCACCCACAACAGGTCTGCCCCCATAAGAAAGCACTAAAAGAACATGGCCTACTCTTAGGTACATAAGAGATTCAAACCAGCACACTCACCCTAGGACTAAAAGAAATCATCTAATTACTGAGGATGATGTTATAGAGAGGAGCTGCTTATTTAGCATATATTTAGCATATATTTAATTACCTTCTAAGTAATACATGAATTAAGGAAAGAATTTCTGGAAATAGTAAGGGCCTTCTTATTCTCTGTGTTAGACATTTGATGTTCTTATAAAAGTTTCCTTGAGAACCTTCAACTTCTGTAATTTTACAAATGAGTCCAGAAATACTATCCTAGTGAGTAATGGTGTACTTTTTTTTCATTCATTCATTCATCCAGTTCACAAATATCTAATGATCATTTACTATGTACAGGTAGTTATATTAGATTATGGTCATTATTTGGAAGAAGTGAATTTGTGACTAACAATTTTTTAAGAAAGGAAGAATAAAAAATATGGTTATCCATGATAAATTATGTTGATATCAATGAACGTGGATCAATAGGCAATATAATGGTTCTTCACATAAGTTGATCACTAATTGCAATGCTTTGAACAAAACTCTTATGATATAAAGCTAAAATACTGTTTTACTAGTTTATTTAAATATCAGCATAACATTATAATTTTATCCAATAAAATTATTTACAGCTTCCACATCACAACTTTGAGAGTTAATAAATTGACCCAACTTGATATACTAGTTAATAATGAAAACAAGGTTTGAGAATGATCTGGTTTTAGAATGGCTAGAGTTCTACTAAGAAGGACTAATAGCATTTTCAATCAGAATTCTATTGTCACAGATTCTTTTTCTTTTTCCCAAGGAAAAGAGTCTATCCCTAAATAAATCTTATTCTTATAGAAACCATAATGCCATCTACTGGCAGCCTCCAAAATTTTGTTAACTTTTCAACAAAACAACTTCTATTAAATGAATTTAAAATAAATATATTTTCAATGGAAAAATCTTTGGACTCAGAAATTAAAATGTGTATTATCTTGTTACATATTTAAAAGTTGAGGCTTTTCTACATGTGCACAGCAGTTTTTTTTACCATCACTTTCACCCCAAAATTTAATTAACATAATGATCAAATGGATAATATCATCCCAATAATCTTACTAATTTGAAGGTGTGAAACTCCTTTGAATAAAAAAACAGAGTCAAAATAATATTGTTAAATATTTTAAATATCTTTAGGTCAGCAATTTACTGCCTAACCTAGTATTTAGTTTCATAGAATATTGCTGGAAACATGCACAGTGTAGATAGAAAAATTTTATTGAAAACTGCTTTTATGATAAAAGACTGCAGGAACGTTATACTGAAATTCTTCCTAGTTATGTAATTAATTTAATCAATAGGACTTTTTGAGGGAAATCTTTAAAATTTTATTGCCAACAAACAGTTAATTATTCTTTTTAAATAGTTACAACTTAATATTGAACTTTTCTCTCTAATATTATGAATACACATATTCCAGATGTTTTATTCAATTGATTCTACAGTAAAAGAAAATAATGATCATGGAAAATCAACTTTAGATTTTAAAGTACCAATAAGCTTTTCAAAATTAATGCATGCATCATTTTAATGTTTTACTACACGCATATTCTTCTTATCCTTTTATTGTTCTTTCATGCATAATTTTACATATTTATGCGATTTAATTCTCTAGTCTTACCAAGAGTAAAATTCACACAAAGATTATGAAAGCTTAGAGAATGGATTCAAATCATGATTTGCATTATCAAGGCACCCAATCCCCCTAAATTTTGTAGAAAACTCATCCCCTCAGTCATCAGTAGGAGGCTTTATAGGGGGCGATTTCAGGCAGCCATACCATCCTATGAATGTGCATAATGCATGCATAAGAAGACATTATGCATTCAGGAAATCTTGAAAACTTGCCATGTCTTTTTCAGTTAAAGCACAAGGAGAGTACTTAAAAAGTAAGTCCTATCAGCCCAGAAAGGCATTTTTAATGGACCATTATAAATGAAGTTCTCAGAACTCTGGCTCCAGCAAAGATATAAAGGTTAAAAGTTGCCTGGGCAGCCTGACTCTATGATCATCTTATTTTAAATGCAGATTGTCAGCAACTTTGAGTCATGCATGTTCATGATAAAGTTTAGAGGAACTGGATGATCTGATAGGAAGAATATAGGTCATTTTCTTGCACAGAAACTTAAGGGAAAGCAAAACAATTAGTTAATAACTCAGCTCTAAAAATGTCTGATTCCTATTGTACAAGACAAAAAAGGTAATATTATTTTCCAGTTGTTTCATGTATATGAATATTTTGTACAACATTTTGTATTTAAATGTTATAATTCACATGACAAGCATTGCTTAATGACATACTCAAGTTTTTTTTTGTTTTTTCATTTTTGGCATGGGCAGGCACCAGGAATCAAACCCGGGTCTCCGGCATGGCAGGCAAGAACTCTGCCACTATGCCACCATTGCCCGCTCTATACTTAAGTTTTAATGACCAATATGAGATGCAACAGAGAAGTTAACTTCCCCATCTGGGAAATATCTGACATTTTCTTAAGCAAGAGGGGTTCCCAATTTAATAACCCAACTCCTCAACTTTGAGGCTGACCCTTTGAAACTTATTCTGTAATAGCAAACTAAACCTACTTATGATTAATGCCTAAGAGTCATCTCCAGAAAATCTCTGCTGTTCCTCAAATGTGGTCTCTCTCTAAGCCAAACTCTGAACTTCCCCCCAATGTGGGACATGATTTCCAGGGGTGTAAGCCTGGCCCTGGCATTGTGAAATATAGTGGCCCCAGCATCATAAAACATAAGTTTCAAAGATGAGCCTGCCCCTAGCATCGTGGATTAACTGACCAAAAGGGGGAAAAGAGACAGAGTTTCAATGGCTAAGAAATTTCAAATCAAGTTGAGAGGTCATTCTGGAAGTTACCGTTGAACTGTAATCTAGTAATCTTGATTCTTGAAGACGATTGCATAACTATATAGCTTTTACAGTGTGCTGGTTTAAAACTGTGACGTACCCCAGAAAGGACATGCTTTTTTGTTTGTCGGGAGGGTGTTGCATGGGCTAGGAACTAAACCTGGGCCTCTCACACGGCAGGTGAGCATTCTACCACCGAACCACCCACACACTCCAAGCCACGCTCTTTTAATCCAATTTTGTGGGTGCAGACTTATTGTGGGTGGGATCTTTTGATTAGATTATCTTCATGTAAATGTGACTTAATTAGTTTACTGGAGTCCTTAAAAGAACCAGACACAGACATTTCGAGATGCTTTGAGAGCTAACACAGAAAGCCACTGAAAGGAAAGCAATGCAACCTAAGAATAATGGGTCACTGTCTTCCCAGCTGAGAGAGAATCCCTGAACATGACTGGCCTTTCTTGAGTGAAGGTATCCTCTTGATGATATCTTAATTTGGACATTTTTATGGCCTTAGAACTGTAAACTTGTAACTTACCCCTCTGTAAAAGCCAATTCATTTCTGGTATATTGCATTCCATCAGCTTTAGCAAAACCGAATGTGATTGTGAAACCTTGTGAATGATGCTTCTTTTATCCAGCGTATGGACAAAATAAATAAATAAACAATAGAGGGGATCAAGGGTATGGGAAGTTTTGGGTGTTGTTTTTAATTTTATTTTTATTCTTACTTTTACTATTTTTGGAGTAATGAAAATGTTCAAAAATTGATTGTGATGATGAATGCACAACTATGACACTGAACCACTGTATACTTGGGATGATTATATGGTATGTGACTACAACACAGTAACATTGCATTAAAAAAAAGAGAAGTTAACACTAATACCATAATGACAATTGAAATTAACTTATGCAGATACACATGCATCTTATTGCTTAAATTAGAAATATATAAAGCAACTGAACTATCTTGCCATTGTAAAAGAAAATGCACTAGTTTAGATCACAGGATAATTCAAAAGAAAAAAGTGAATTAAAATGCTGCATATCATCTGCTCTTCTTTTCACCCCAAGAAAAATTTCAGGTAGCCAACTGTTTTGAAATAAATTTCCCTGCAGTTGCTATAGTGATGATAATACAGTTCTTGCCTCTATTTGTGTGATAGAGGTTCCTAGCAGAACACTTGAAAAGGTAAGCTAATCAAAATGAAGACACTGTTAGATCTCATCTTCAAGGCAGCTTCCTTGAATTTAGTTCACAATTACAGGACTCAATCATTGTCGACAATTTTATTATACATTCATTATCATAATCTTTCTCAATGTAGCCCTGAGAAATTATGCAGCAGAGATGAGTTCTCCTTTTTTTTATTATAGGTTAAAGTCAATGGACAAAGGGTATTTAAGTTAATTCTGGACATTCTATGAGAAAAATCAATGATTGAATTAGAGATACGGTTCCATTAGCTATTTTTTATCCATTACAAAGCTTTATTTTTCTAACAATATGATGATTGTATGTTATTTTACTTCAATGGTACACATTGTTCAAGTCTCATTTCATCTCAGTGTTGATGCAAACTAAAAAGCTTAAAAGCAGACAGTTACTTGTCAAACTGAATGAAGCATCAAAGACATGTCGTAGATAAGGCAATACTACTTAGATGCATGTTCTACTACATTGACATAAAAAACTAGTACTATTTACCTTGAAACATTTGGGAAATTTAAATAGCCTTAAAATTGTTGATTCAGAGAGAAAATATGCAAAACAGCTCATAAAAGAACAGAATGCATTTTATGTCATTTTGATAAATAAGCAGAAATGTTTATTCTGACTCTCAAAATAGAAATAGTTACTTAAAAATAACAATCATAGCCCAAAGAAGTGTCTTACTCAACTACTTAGTCATGCCTCTCAATCATAGTTATATTATAAAAATACACAACATGGTGGGCTCCTAGTTCCTGTGGTCATTTTATTTCATAAGCATGCATATTCTTTGTTTTTCATTAGCTTCTAGAATAACTCTCTTACTTTAAATAACGTATATTCTAAATGGTGTGTATTAGTTTTCCATTGGGGTGACAAATCGTCACACATCTACCAGCTTAAAACAACTCCTAATTTTAGATCAGAAGTCCAAGCACAGTGGATCTCAGGATCCACACAGGGTACACTAGGGCTGAAATCAAGGTGTCAGCTCAACTGAGTTTTCATCTAGAGATGCTGGGGAAGAGCTGCTATCAAGATCATTCAAGCTATTGGCAGAATTCACTTCCTTGTGGTTGTAAGACTGAAGTACTGGTTTCCTTGTTGGCTATTAGCTTCCAGAGACTGCGTGCATTTTTTGCCACATGGCCCCCTCTACCTTCAGAGTCAGCAATAATCTTTCTCCTCTGGGATCCTTCTCATGCTCTGAATCTCTAACTTCAGGAAAAGCTCAATTTGTTTTAAGCACTCCCCTGGTTTGGCCAGAGTCACTTCATAGCCTCTCTTAAAGTCAACTGTGTATCTAACATAACCTAAAGATGGGATAAAGTCTATCATACTCACAGTCCAAGGGATTATGCAAGGTGGGCACACGAGAGGGTGGGAATGTTGAGGACCATCTTAAAATTCTTCTTGCCCTGTGGTGCAAATGTTTTTGGTCATTCCATGAAACAGAAGTGATTTTTTTTCATAAACTCACGCTAGATTGCACACAATAAGGCACTATCTAACAATTTGATTTTAAAACTCAGTTCATACTTTCTTTCCAAGATGAAAGAAAAGTATACTGATATTAGGAGTCATTTACTTTCATATGGCATTATGTAAAAGGAGGGTGATAATTGAAGCCCTCTCTTTCTTTTCAATATTACCCCTAAAAGAAGACCATAATCATAACCCAGAATCAAATGACACAAAGTGTGACTCAAGTAGCTTGTAAAAGTTCCTTGTGCAAGAATTCTAACACATACAAATTTTGCCCCATTTTTTTTCTCTACTGGTGGACATGTCTGCACGTCAGCAAGCTATTTAAGTGTGGACATGAAAGAAGAGAGCTGAATATGAGAGATGGTATTTTTTCAGTAACAAGTTAGGGAAAATTGTCATGTGTATGTGTGCATCAGCTTTGGAGTCACACAAAGTGGATCTGACTTTGTGTTCTGTCTCACAAGCTTATCTTGAACAAGCTAACAGACTCTTTTGAGATTCAGTTTTCTTACGTGTAAAGTGGGGATGATAGCAGAGTTTCATGCGTTACTTGTGAAGATGAAGGACAAATGCATATAACACATTTCCTGCAGTAAACCAAATGTTCAATAAGTGGTAGTTATTGTTATCATTATTACTGAGGTGCTTATTATTACTACTCAAGATTGTACATGTGATATTAAAAGAATAGTGAAAATTACTAATATTGATTGAATGTCTACTCTGAACTGTACTTGGTTTAACATACAAATACCTTCATTAATCCTCATAATCCTTTATGATCTAGATGCAATGATCTCCATAGGGTAGCTAAAAGTGATCTTATTAGTTTTATAACTAATAAAGCCTGAGCTTTCTGTCATTCCTCTTCCACATACCTTTCTGGGAAACCACAAGAACCCTTTTCCTCCAGTGACTTGGGATGACCTCATAAGTAGATGGCTACCTACATCCTGGTACTAAGGAAACTAGAAAACTGCCCTGTCTATGGACCGGGTAGTAGAGAAAGTTACCTAAAAGAAATATCCTCACATGCCCTGGGACACACAGAAGCCCGGATGGACAAGGACAGTGGGAAACTGAGAGCGACAAAGATAATCTAAATCAACTCTACAGTTTCAGTAAAGGTAAACCTTCAAGATGGGTTTACATTATCATTCTGACTCAACCAGAAAACTAAGAATTATCTAAATATATGTATTTACAAAAACTAAAGTGTGGTTCCTAACAATATCAGAGAACATCCCAAAAAATGAGACAATTTTATCATTTACACGAAAGCCCTATTACAGTCACTGGTGGTTTCAACCTGCTCAGTCCTGCTCAGCAGTGGATGAGGTCGAATGGGAGGCGACTACAGAACATAAGAAACAGTAACACAAGAGAGTAATTAAAGATGGGAACGGGGACTCAGTCTCAAGGACTGAGAGCCTCGACCCTGAATCTCTCATTGTTTTTATTTAGGAACTTCAAAACAGAAAATATCTTTCATGATTGTTATGTTGTTTTTCACCCAAACTGCCACATTAACATTAATCTCAGGCATGCCGTACAAAGTTCAGATGTTTCCTTCTGCAAACAATCATGTGCTCGCCAGGACAGTGTCCCCCCCACCGACAGGACCTGGTGTTCCAAGGTGTGAATCTTTATCTGTGTTATGGAAACATTCTGACCTTCAGCTATTTTCCCACATTTCCCCCTTTTTGTTTTTGTAAAATTATGAAGGCAGATCTGGCGATTTCCCATTGCATTCTACCCTGGAAGGCTTGTTGCGCGCATCTGAAGACTAAGCATAAGCAAAGAAGACAAAGACAAATAATCAATATTTCTCCCAAAAGACCTCTCTGCAGCCTTTTACCCAGGGTTTAAGGATTGTAATCCCTCTGTGATGCCCATCATAGTCTGTGAATTTGGAAGCAGTTGCAATTGAGCATGCTGAATACTTGTCTCTGTGGCCTGTAATTGGGAGATATCTAAACTTAAATTGTCCCACTGGCCAAGCAAATGGCACTTTGTGGACTCCCAAGAGGTGCTATTGCTATTATAAGCATGAGAAGTTACATAAAAGCTACACACATTCCAACTGCATTTTAAGTGCAATTGTATATTTACATTTTGTAATTCTTCTCCTAAAATTAGAACTGCATTTTCTAAATCTCCTATCCAGGTGTTGATTTCTTTATCAATCCTGCTTTGATCTCCCCAAGCCAAACTGCCATTCCTGTGCCATTCTTGGACAAATTCTGTAGTTTGAATATTTTGATACAAGGCCACTCCTGGAACAGCAGCCACAGTAGTGATGGCAATAAAGCCCATGATAGCAGCTATCAACACTCCTGCAAACTCTTAGTATGTTTAAGCACTTGTTGTAAGACCACTAGCAATGCATGCTGTGCTGGTTGGAAAGGATGTATGTACTTTAGAAAAGCCATGTTTTAATCCTAATCCCATTTTGTAAAGGCAGCCATTTCTTCTAATCCCGATTCAGTACTGTATATTTGAAACTGTAATTAGATCATCTCCCTGGAGATATGACTCAATCAGGAGTACTTATTAAACTAGATTAGGTAGACCTACCATTCGGGTAGGTCTTCAATAGTTTATGGGAATCCTATAAAAGAGGAAACATTTTGGGGAAAGCTGGAGATTCAGAGAGAGCAGAGAATGCTGCAGTACCATGAAGCAGAGAGTCTACCAGCCAGCATTTTGGAGATGAAGAAGGAAAACGCCTCCAGGGAGCTACATGAAACAGGAAGCCAGGAGAGAAAGCTAGCAGATGACGCCATGTTCACCACGTGCCCTTCCAGCTGACAGAGAAACCGTGACTGTGTTCACCACGTGCCTTCTCACTTGAGAGAGAAACCCTGAACTTCATCAGCCTTCTTGAACCAAAGCATCTTTCCCTGGATGCCTTAGATTGGACATTTCTATAGACTTGTTTTAATTGGGACATTTACTAGGCCTTAAAACTGTAAACTGGCAATTTATTAAATTCCCCTTTTTAAAAGCCATTCCATTTCTGGTATATTGCATTGTGGCAGCTGGTAAACTAGAACACACGCATATCAGGGGAAGCCTCCCATGGTCGTATTTGAGAAACAGGAATCCAAATGCTTAATTGCCTTCTTAGCATGAAGTCACTCTGATTATGAGAATTTAAAGATGAATTAAGACAAGTGTATAATTTATATGAATCATTCCAGCACTCAATCTCTCGAGAGGTTTCATTTATATATAGCCCTCTTACTAAAAAGACATACAGGTTACAAACACAGGAGTGAATATAGAAGGAGAAATTGGTGGAGGTATTAAATAATAGGGTGTAATTAGTGGAATATTAATAATATCCATCCCAAATTCGGATGGGTTGCAGACTAAAGGGAATTCTCCACAGAGTAATTTGTGCCAGCATCACCTAATGTGGGAAAAAGCGGGACCATCCTCATGCCATGCCAGATAATGGGATGAGCCACACGTGCGGTAATAATACTATGATTATACCTAGACACACTCTATCTCAATGCTTCCTGAGAAGAGCAGGTCTTGTTCATACCACTACAATGTTGAGCTGCACACCCCTTAGGGGACCAGTCAGTTACAGTTCCATGGGAACCACTGAGTAGTAGTACACTGCTAGACCCTCGACAATCCTCCCAGTGAATATGCTCACTTTCTGGAGTCCATAAAGGATGATATGCACGCAATGGCTTATCTGAAGGGTTCAGGCTAGTACTATTATAAGATTTATTTTTAAAACTCACTCCTGATATAAAAATCAATTGGACTTTTCTAATATTATCATGTTTTGGGGTGACTGACAGCCAAGCTTGATAAGTTCAATTTAGACATCCTTCAGCAGGGCTGACACCTAAAGGCAACTCTGTAAACCCCAGGGTCCCATTAAATTGAGTACCCTCTTTTTGTGGGTTTAAAGTAGATGGGAGTCTTCTGGCCCGGGGTGCAGGAAGAATCATTGACATAAATTGGAGGGGAGGGCTCCAACCAATATACAGGGATGCTTGAGTCTTAGGAGTAGGACCCAGACATGTCGTCTTCAGTGTCAGTCCTTGCATCTGCATCCCTGGAGGTTCTGGATCCCACAGGAACTTTTGCCGTCTCTTTGTGCTCATGATAACAGCTTCATTCAATGTGCAGGTACTCATACAGGACGTTTTCCATCTCTTGGGGAAACACAAGCATACCCTCATCCCCAAGTTAACAGCTTTCCAGTTGACCACTCACTGATCAATGGATTATTCCACCAAATCAATGGGGATTCAGAAAAGGAATGAGTTTGAGTCTTAATATTCTGCTGAAAATGTCATTCTACTGCTGTTCCTTCCAAGGCAGGTCTGCAATTAAGACATTTTCCAGGGAACTTATTACTAATTTTTAATCTTGCCATAGCTTGAGACATCATCATGGCTCAGCAACTCTTTGTCCCTACCCCTTGACACAATTTAATATGTCCTCTAAGATCCACCTTTCCTTTCATAACTCCAATAGTTTTTTAACAGTCTTGATTAGCATTCTCATAAGCCATTACTTGCAAAATAGTATCAGCCACCTCTACTTTATTGACCTATTCTTTGATGGCCTCCTGCAACCAGCCAATAAATTCAGGGCAGGGCTCTCGAGGCCCCTACACAATCTTTTTTTATTTTTATTTTTTTAACTTTTTTTTATTGTATAGTATAACGTATATATAAAGCAAAGAAATAAAAAAGCCATAGTTTTCAAAGCACTCTTCAAAAAGTGGTTACAGGATAGATCCCAGAGTTTGTCATGGACTACCATATGATCCTCTCATATTTTTCGTTATAGCGGCTCTAGAATATAGAAGGCTAGTGGAATTAAATACTTTTTTATCATCACAATCGAATTTTTTTTTTCAGAACAATAACATTGTTATTTAGCTGTTCTAAAATACTGGAGAATCAAAGAGATATTAATTTAATGATTCAGCATTCATATTCATTTGTTAAGTCTTATCTTCTATGTATAATTCCACCATCACCTTTGATCTTTCCATTCCTCTCTTTGGAGTTGTTTGGGCTATGGCCCTTCTACATTTTTGATATTGGAAGGGTCTGTCACTAATATGGGGTAGGGAGATGGAGCTATCTGATGTTGTGGAGAAGCTGGGCTAGGTTTCAGGACTTATCTGGACCAGAGACCCATCTAGAGGTTGTAGGTTTCTGATAAGTTATTTTAGTGACTGGAACCCTTGTAGAATCTTATGAATTGCCCTAAGTGTTCTTTAGGATTGGCTAGAATGGTCCTGGTTGGGGTTTGGCAGGTTGTAGTAGGTAGCAAGGGTTACCTGAAGCTTACATAAGAGCATCCTCCAGAGTAGCCTCTAGACTCTATAACTCTATTTGAACTCTCTCTGTCACTGACACTTTATTAATTACACTTCTTTTTGCCCATTTGGTCAGGATGTAATTGTTGATCCCATGGCCTGCACAATCTTTTGAAAAGAGATGGGGCTGCCCCTTAGTTTCAATTTTTTCCCAAGCCCTTAGGGAATAGCAGCAAAATTGAGCAGTAACCTGATCATTCATTGTTAGCTGATTTTCTACTCCAACCCAATTTCCAGCTCCCACTAACTGATTGAGAGAAATGGGGATGTTACGGGCTCTGTTTATGAGCAGCCTAAGTTTCTACATGGTCCATCCACCAAGTTTTAAATTGTAAAAACTCTCCAGGCCCCAGCGTGGTATGTGCTAGTATAGACCAATCAATTGGAATCAGGCTGGAACCTTCAGCAAGACCTTGTACCAAACTGAGTAAAAGGAGAATTAGGAGCGTTTTGCTGCATGGCCAACTTAAATTCTTTCAAAAATATAAATGGGAAAGATTCATGAGTAAATTCATAAGTTCCATTCGAATTATTTGCATCAACCCCAGGAGCCACCCTTTCATGTACAAAAACAGGAAAAGCCCTTTGGAGAGCCTCAAGCTCCCCTTGCCTTCTAGCCTGTACCATATCCTGCAGTAAGGATGATAATTTTGGTTGGGTATTTCCAGACATCAGTGGAGGGGATGGGAGAGGAGGTGGAGGCAAGTTAGCCTTTCCAAAATCAATTAACAGAGGGTCCAAGGGCAAATCAATTTTAACATCAGAATCCTCAGAAAATTTAATAGGAGGAACTTCATCAAATACCTTTCCTTCTTCTTCCTCCTCCTCCTGCTCAGTCTGCAAAGGTTCTGGAAGAGATTTAATAATAGTCGGGGTTGGCCAGATAGTGACGGAGAGTGGGATCCCTTGCACATGTAGCTTTTTAAACTCTTTACCCACTCGTTCCCAATCTCCTAATTCTAAACTGCCCAACGTTGGAAACCATGAGCAGTGTTTCTCTATAATTTGCAAAAGTTCTAAAATATGGGCCTCACTAGTCCTAGCTCCTCCTGCTTTGAGGAATTGTCTCAGGAGACAGACATCCAGGCGATATTTCGTCGTGATATCTCCATCTCCCATGGTAACCCTGTAAAAATACTCGAGAGCATCCTTACCTTCTGAAGACTTTGGAGGCCTCCCAAACCGCTTGGGGCTCTGTGGCGATACACCAGTTTCAGTTTCACCGAGCGATCCTTCTTCCCTTAGTGCTCCACGTTGGGCGCCAGATACTGAGTCCTGCTCAATGGTGGGTGAGGTCGAATGGAAGGCGTCACAGAACTTAAGAAACATTAACACAAGAAAGCGGTTAAAGATGGTAACAGGGGACTCACAGTCTCAAGGACCGAGAGCCTGGACCCTGAGTTTCTCATCATATTTATTTAGGAGCTTCAAAACAAAAAATATCTTTCATGATTGTTATTATGTTGCTTTTCGCCCAAGCTGCCACACCAACATTAATCTCAGGCATGCCGTGCAAAGTTCAAATGTTTCCTTCTACAAGCAGTCATGTGCTCGCCAAGACAGGGTCCCGCCCTGGCAGGGCCTGGTGATCGAGGTCCACACCTTTATCTCCGTTATGGAAACATTCTGACCTCCCGCCATTTTCCCACACAACCCATGTAGCAGATACAGTATAAGTTCTGTGGTGGTGGTGACATAAGCAATTGTGTGCAAATTTCTGATGAAGTTAATACTTCATTTAACATGGTTATTTTAAACCAGAAGTTTAAATGTAAAAAATGTATTTTCCCAAACATAATACGTTCCTAGGCCAGAGATATGAAGCCATAACCTGACCAATGACATTCAGATCATGAGTAAACATAATGGTCTGCCACAGTAACTCAATTAACCATCCATCAGCGTACTTGCTTAATACATCAAAAGTAGAGTTCCACCATCGGAGGGTCAGCTTCCCATGCTAAATTTAACAGGAGAAAGGATCACTTTACTATTGCATATTTGGCTAAATCTTTTTTAAAAGATTAAAACTAAATTTCATATTCTGTTTATACTTGTGTTTTGTCACACTGATTTCTGCTGGTTAAGAAATGATTCTTCTTTAATAAACTGGTGTCAATGAACAGTACAACTTACAAGTATAACAATTCAATCCTTTCTAATTGCATTAATATTGAGATAAGAAAGAAGAAGGCATATCATTTTGCACATTATATAAATGGTATATGACATTAACATGTTATAAACTTCTAAGAAGGGACATAGCTGAACTGATTTATGCAGTCATTCCAGACACTGATTCTCTCAGGAATACTACATATGAAAAAATAATGATAGCACCCACTTATAAACCAATTTCGAAAAGCAAAGTGTGTGTACTAGAATTAACCTAGATGGGAGGTGAGATATTGAAAGAGCTTGAAATCATGAGCAAATAAAGTGTTGGGTTTATACTTCATTATCAAGAGATGTAGTTATCAAATCTGGAAACACCAGGTTCCTAACTGCCACTCTTCCCTTTGTTTAAGGCTCACATCCTGAAGGAATGGTTCCGCATCATTAACATGGTGTGAATTCACCCACGAGGGATGGCGTTAAGGGAAAATACTGGGGAGGACTTAAAGGACATGGGTTAGTTGGTAGCTACAGAGTTTCCATTTGCGTTTTATGCAGCCTACGACTTTACCTTCCGAGAGAGGAAATAACCATTGGCCAGAGCCCTAATCTCACGTGATTTTTGATGTTGGAAACAACCATGCCAAAAGATTTATTTTTCTACTTTTTGGGTTCAAGATTTCTCAGGTATTATTGATTTTTCTGACCTGTAGTCGTTTGAAATAAAATCTTACTAGACTTATGATTTCGTTTATTTATTTTTCTGGTATTGCCATGCCATTTTAGAATACGATATGATATTTGACACTAAATATTCAAACAGAAGAGTAAAATGTTAGCAATATTTACCTTCTAAGAAAGCAAAAGCTGTACATAGTTATCTCTTCGACTACCAGTCATGTTAGGTAACAGTAAAACAAAATATCAAGACCAAGAATGAGCAAATTTCAAAAATTGTTTTTCTTGCAGAAACGAAACTTTTGTGGCCTTCTGATGATGATGAAATTGTTTGAAAAAGAAACCAGGCACTGCATTAAAAATAACTTTTCCAGTACTAAAATTAACTTGAAATGCCAACATCTACACAGACACTATTTACCTAGTTGAACCCAAATAGGAATTATTCCCTATCTGGAAATTGCCAGCCTTCCCATTAAGGGAGATAAATTTGTACTATCAACAAACTTGTATAGACTACTAATAATTCTTTAGTGTTAAATGCACTCACTTTGTTTACTATTTTTCCTCATGCAGAGATTAAATCGAAGAACAAAGTCATCTGGACTTTGACACTCTTAAGGAAGCACCTTCTGCCACAACTTCATTGCTTTAATAAAAAGTTATGAAAGCTGGGGAGACTATTCTTGCCCATCAAAATCTCTTCCATGTTAGATAGCTCATGCTATCCAGGAAATATACGTGTCCATTCTTACACAAAAGATAGGCAGCAGGTTCAGTGTTACATCTGTGCCAATGCCAGTCCCCTTCAAAGATGTTAAATGGGCAAATACTTGGGATCTGGTTTGCTTTGACCATTATAGATAAGCTTACAGGCAACCCTGGTTCACTTGCTGTGTCACAGCACTGGCAAAATAAAATTCTTGTAGCATGATTTGCTGGTACTTTGCAACTTTCTTCTGTAGAAAAAAAAAAAAAGAAAAGAAAAAAGGAGCATAGAATTGATAGTGGTTTTCCTAATTGGAAATAGAGTTACTCTGTTTTAATAAAATTCCTTTATACTTCATTTGAACAGATGATCCTATCTTATTTGTATGACATGATTTTCCACTTCTGCAACAAGGGTTGTTGGAATTTTGATTGGGATTGCATTGAATCTGTTAATTGCTTAGAGTAGAACTGACATCTTAACAATATTTGATCTTCTAATCCATAAACATGGAATGCCCTTCCATTTATTTAGTTCTTTAATTTCTTTCATGGTTTCCCATGTCCAAATCCTTTACATCCTTGACTAAACTTATTTCTAGATATTTGATTATTTTAGTTGCTATTGTAATGGGATTTTTCTTTATTCTCTCTTCAAATTGTTCACAACTAGTGTACAGAAGCATCACTGATTTTTTTGTACATTAATCTATACCCCATCATTTTGTGGAATTTATTTATTAGCTCTTATAACTTCACTGTGGATTTTTTAGAATTTTCTAGATACAGGATCATGTCATCTGCAAGAGAGAAAGTTCTATTTCTTTCTTTCCAATTTAAATGCCATTTCTTTCTTTTTCTTGCCTAACTGCTCTGGCTAGAACTTCCAGTACAATGTTGAAACTACAACTTTGAAGACATCATGTTGAGTAAAATAGCCAAACACAAAGGAACAAATATCATATAACCTCACTTATATGAAAAAATTAGAGTATGCAACTTCACAAAGTTAGAAACTAGAATACAGGTTACCAGGGGCCAGGTGGGGGTAGGGAATGGGAAGTTAGTGATTAATTAGTGTGGAACTTCTGCTTGGGGTAAAGAAGAAGGTTTGGTAATGTTGATGGTGGCAGAACATTGTGAGCATAATTGAAGACCAGTGAATTGTATAATTGAAAGTGGGTAAAACAGGAATTCTGTGTTGAAGATAGGTTATGAGGATAACAATTTTATCCCTTTATTATTCTTTTTTTCTTTCATTATTTTATTAACCTGGAAATGTACAACACAAAGAATGAACCCTAATGTAATGTATAAGTTAATAGTATACTTATAATCAGTTTCATCAATTGTAACAAAGGAGCCATACTATTGCAAAATGTTAATAATGGGTAAAATTGTGTGTTGTTTGGAGAGGGAAGGACAGTATAGGGAAACTCTGTACTTTCTCCATGATATTTTGTAATCCTGCAACTGCTCAAATAAAAACAAACACATAATGATAATAAAATATTATAGTCCATTTGAGGGATCCACTCAATTGGATCCCTATAATTGACATAATAAGTAATGGAATAAAATAGGAGTCCATGATACCAACTTCTGATATAATTATATATGTAATATATGTAATGTACACACATGAACACACATATATGAAATAGAAAGCTTTTTCCTATACTTGGATGCTAATACATGTAGTAGGAATTATGAATTCAAATTCAAAAATCATCATTAAGCAACAAATACAATAGTAATGAATTTGTCAAGGAACAGCAATGGATACTAAAACTAGTGGGTGAAAGCTTGTATATGAGTGAGATAGTTAACGTAGTTCATAAATAACTTCCCACAAAATAGTTATTAATTTCAAAGGGAAAAATAACTACAATAGAGAAACCAGGCAGACACCTCTTAATCAAATGATCAATGTTGACATGACCATTAATAGTATAAATCAAGACACACTAATTTATAGGATTCAATAAGAAGAACACAAGATCACCCATAAAATTCTTGCCAAAAGTGTGTAATCTGAATATAATTATGAGGAAAACGTCAGACAAACCCAAATTGAGGAACATTTTGCATAATAACTGACCTGTAAACTTTAAAAGAGTCAAAGTTACAAAAGGGAAAACAATGGACTATTCTAGATTGAAGAACACTGAAGAGACATGATAACCAAATGCAAAATGTTATCCAGGGTTGGATCCTTTAGCTATAGAAGATGTTATTGTGATAATTTGCAACACTCAATTGGATCCCTAAATTAGACATAGAAATTGATCAATTCTTAACCAACAAAGACACTACAAGCACCATCAGATTGGCAAAGTCATGTAGCCCATATGGCAGGGAAGTTTTCACTTTAGCTTGGCCCTATTAAAGAGCCCACTTTTTTCTGTGGGCCCTATTTGAAGCTTCCAGTGTCTGAGTCACCAACAAATATACTGGAGCATGTTGGTGATTGAATCATGTCCCCCACCAAAGATATGTTCAGAGCCCAACCCCTGGTCCTATGGATGTGAATCCACTTGAAAATAGGACCTTTGAGGATGTTATTAGTTGAGGTGTGCCCAAACTGAATGAGGGTGGCTTTAATCCAATATGGCTGAAGTCCTTATAAGCAAAGGAAATTAAACATAGAAAGAAAAACTACAGGGGGCAATCAGAAGCTGGAGTCAATGAAACCCAGAAGTAAAGGAGTAGAAGACATTATATACATTGCCATGACAGAAAAGCTAAGAACCCCAAAGATTACAAGCCAGCTAAAGCATGTCATCCCCAGGAGGAAGCAAGTCTTCTAATACCTGAGCCAATAAATTCCTGTTAAGCTAACCCATTATATGGTCATTGTTTTAGCAGCCAGGAAGCTAATACAGAGCAGTAACTCAAGTAACATGGAAGTTTTCTTCAAAATGCAGAAAATTCCAAGAACAGGGAATTTTCTTAATGGAAATTGTAAACCACACACACACACACATACACACACAACAAAAAAAGCAGGGGTGGGAGAGTTAACAAAGGATGTTTCATACCTTTAAACTCCTAGATGTTCATATTTTTTTCTCTCATCTTCACCCAAATGTGGGTGTTTACTAAGGCATGAGACATACTTCCCAATCCTTGCTCACCTGGTGCACTTGAAATAATGTTATCAATACGAACCAGCATGACAGCATGACATCTGCAGAATGTCAAGATAATTGTGTTCATCAAAGCCTTTGCAGAACTGGTCACTCCATTAGTGGATGAAATAAAAGACAGACAAGGTCAAAAGGCTCTGAAGTACTGCCTAAATGGCGTTCAAGATATGCCAGAAGCCAGTATCTGAACCTGGAGACCAGAGCACATGAGTTTTATATTGCTGCCGTAACAAATTACCCCAAAGCTTAGAGACTTATAACCACTGCCATTATTATCTCAAAGTTTCCAGGCATTAGAAGTCTGTGCACACTGTGGCTCAGCTAGTTCTGCTGTTTTTAGGTCACAAGACCTGAATTAAAAGCTACATCCCTTTCTGGAGCCTCAAAGAAGACTCCATGTGCAATCTCATGAAAGTTTTGTCAGACTTTAGTGGTTGAAGGATTGAGATCCATGGTTTTTATGCTGGCTTTCAGCTGGGAGTTGCTCTGATCTCCTTGGGACCCTCTCTCCAGTCCTTTCACCTAGTCCCCTTGTGCCAATTTGAAACTATTGTGTACCCCAGGAAAGCCACGTCCTTTAATTCTGATTCAATATTGTGGGGTAGAAACCCTTTTGATTAGATTCTCTCCATGAAGGTATGATGCCCTGTTGTGGTTGCAACCTTTTGATGAGATTAACTCCATGAAGATGTGGCATGCCCAATTGTGGGTATTGCCTTTTGGTTAGAAAGAGATGTGACTCTGCCCATTTAGAGTAGGTATTGATTAGTTTACTAGAGTTCTTCAAAAGAGGAAAGATTTTCAAGAAAACTCAGAGCAGATGCAGATGCTTGGAGACCATTTGCTTCAGAGCTGACAGGTCCAACCTGAGACCCAGATGTTTGGAGATGCAGGGTCCAGCAGACATTGCCATATGCCTTCCCATGAGATGCTAAGCAAGTAAGAAACTAGAGTTTTGTCCTGGAGTTGTTAAGTGAAGGCCCACAGATGCCAAATGAGGAACCCCCCTCCCCCAGGAAACAGAGGCTGAAAGCAACAGACCCCAGGAGAAAGGGACCAGCAGATGCCAGCCACATGCCTTCCCAGCTGACAAAGGCGTTCCAGAAAGCATCAGCCTTTCTTGAGTGAAGGTAACCTCTTGTTGGTGCCATGGTTTAGACATTTTCTTGGCTCTAGAACTGTGAACTTGTAACTTCTTAAATTCCCTTTTTAAAAGCCATTCCATTTCTGGTATAATACATTCCAGTAGCTTAATAAACTAATATGCCATGTTATGTCTTAGAACTAGCAAAAGTGCAGCAAACCTTCTCATGGGTGGAATCTCCTGGACTTTCTCTTCTGCATCTTTTCTTTCCACTTCCATTGAATGCCTCTGGACCCACATGGAGATTGTTCTCTACCTTTAAAGATGCATTTGAATGGGTCTTCCCCAAGTAATCCAGAATAGTTTCAATAATTTAATATTCATAACTTTATATCTGCAAAGTCACTTTTGCCATGTAGAATAACATATTCATAGGTTTCAGAGACTAGGGCATAGACATCTTTGGAAGGGGGCCATTATTTAACCTATCACACAGAGTTTGGGACAGAAAGCACTGGCCTTAGGCAGAAAATAGAAAAAATTAAAAGTTATGCTTTCTTTTCCTTCCCAACTCCTCAGATCTATTCCTTTCCCATCATATTCACTATCTCAAAGAGATAACAATGCACTGATTCCAAACCAAGTAGCATATTCATTCTTGTCACCTATTTCTTCTATAGTCCCCAAAATAACAATTAAAAAATCACATTACTACTTGCATCATGCATCTTCCTTATTTAAAACTTAGATATAAAATTGGAATGATTTTCTTACAGTTATCCACAATTACTGTACAGCACATTAACCCCAAACATAGTGGCTTAAAACAACAACAATCGTGTATCTTCCACAATCATGCAATCAGGACAGGACAGGGATAACTCACTGCTACTGCAGATGAGATTTGCCAGGACAAGAATATACAAGATGATTTCCTTACTTGCCTGGCACTCCATCTTGGCTGTCTGAAACAGCTAGACCCCAGATGGGTATCTTTGGGGTCTCTGCAGCCTTAGAAAGGACTTTATCATATCTTGGTGTTTGGGTACCAAAAAAGGGGCATTCCAAGAAGACCAACCTCAATGTGAAGCATTTATCAAGCCTTCATTGACACCACACTTGCTATTGTCTCTGGCCAAACCTAGTCACATGGTCAAGCTCAGAATTAGTGGAGGAGAGGTAGATTAGTACATGAATGCTGGGTCACATGGTACCTGGGGGAGGTGGGGTTGATACCAAAGTGACAGTGTACTACAATTCATGCTATAGCCCCTAATTATTTATTCCCCCATATTCGAATTATGTTCTTCTTTCATTCTAAGACAGCCCAAATTTCATGTAATTACTGCACCAGACTTTAGTTTGAAGAACAGAATCATGCCTTCTAAATCATGTCCAGCTGTGAATGAAGTGCTTTGGCTGTGGCTCCTTTCAGTCTGAAAACCTGTGAACTAAATATAAGAATTATATACCCCCAAATACATCCAAAACACATTGGTGGTTTAGGGACAAGAAAGCCACAACAGACATTCCAATTCAAAATGTGATGTGGAGAAGTACCAGTGAGTGGTCCATAGCAATTCTAAAATCTTGCTGGGTACATATCTGAGGTCTTTAATTAGTGTGAAGTGCTCCCTTGAAATGGTTCTAGACAGCTATTGACAGTCCTTTTGGCCCTTGGCTCTTTGAGTTGTCTTTCCTTTTTCATGAGAAATGGTCTATATTTGCAGATAAGTTGCTTTTCTCAAACTTTCTTCTCACAGAAGAAGTCTCATTTCTTTTTGAACTGTTTCTAAGACTTTGGGTTCAAGGTGGTAGTATGTCCACCATTAAAATGCTCTTAACTTTTGCAATCTAGGGTGATATGGACAGCATCCTTAAGATGCTTAGGAACCTTCTCATCTAGCTTTCCTTTGGAACAGCTTAAATTCTTTCTGAGGTCTTGAAAAGTGCCCTGCATTCTCACTATAAGTTTGATTTTTACCATGAGATCAGGTTATAGAGGTAATGCCCAGCATTTGATCTTTACATGAGTTCACTTCTGACCTTGAGAGTCTTTTACCAGGAAATATTGAAGATAAGAAACATTTTTTTTTATAACACAATAAGTCCTAGCCCCTTTACATTTCCTCTAAATTTAGTTTGAACACTGAAAATTTCTTTCTTTAGCTCATTTACCTTTTCCCATATTTTATGGGATAGAAAACTTAAGGTATCTAGTTGGCACTTCCAATATTCTTTCTAGAAATCATAGCCAGATCCACAAATTTTCTTTCATGTTACTACAGGTGACTCTGTCACTAATGTTCTATAGCACATAACTCCAAATCTTGAGTTCTCATTAATCTAGCTTCTAACAGAAATTTCTTTTATGTTTTCCAGGCCTTTATCTGGTTCCAAAACAAATGCTGTGTTTTTGTTTGTCTATTTTACTTTTTGTTATGATGGCATCCTACTTCTAGGAACAAATTTCTGTTTCAATTGTCTATTGCTGCATAAGAAACCACTTCAAAATCTAATGGCTTAAAATAATAAATGTCAGTCTGCCCATGATTTTGCAATATTGATGTGTTTGGCTGGAACAGCTTGTCTGTGTTCCATATGACATCACTGAGGGCTGGAATGTTCAGAATGGATTTTCAGTGCTTCATCTGGGACTCTAGAATGGTTAGAAGAACTAGATCCTGGGCATCTCTCTCTCTCTGTCTCTCTGTCTCTCTGTCTCTCTCCTCTCTCTCCTCTCTCTCTCTCTCCTCTCCCTCTCTCTCTCTTTTGCTTTTCCATATATATAAGGCTGGGCTCCTAAAAGGAATGTTTCAAGAAAATAAGGCCTGATGTGCAAGCATGTATGAAGCTTCTGCTTTCATTGTGCTTTCTAATGCCCCTTTGGTCAAAGTTAATCACATCTAGTTACACGGTCAAGTACAAAATTAATGAGGGAGAGTATTACACAAATGTGTGAATTCCAAGAAGCTTTGTACATTGGGGACCAAGAGCTTGCCACAAGGTTTTAAAATACTTTTCCTGCCTTGCCTCCTTCCTTATCTATTCTGCTGGCTGCTACTAAAGTGTTGGTGTTCTTCTGTCTTTATCAACCCATATGCTTTGGACAGTGTTCTAGTTTGCTAGCTGCCAGACTGCAACACGCCAGAGATGGATTGACTTTTAATAAAAGGGGATTTATTTTGTTAGTTCTTCAGAGGAAAGGCAGCTAACTTTCAACTGAGGTTCTTCCTTATGTGGGAAGGCACAGGATGGTCTCTGCTGGCCTTCTCTCCAGGCCTCTGGGTTCCAACAACTTTCCCCAGGGTGATTTCTTTCTGCATCTCCAAAGGCTTGGGCTGAGCTGCGAGTGCTGAGATGAGGTATGCTGAGCTGCTTGGGCTGTGCTACATTGTGCTCTCTCATTTAAGCACCAGCCAATTAAGTAAAAAACCATTTTTGCAGCAGGCAGACCTCCTAGCTGACTGCAGATGTAATCAGCAACAGGTGAGGTTCATGTACCTTTGGCTCATGTCCACAGCAACAGAACTAGGTACCTTCACCTGGCCAAACTGACAACTGAATCTAACTACCGCAGATAGTATATCATATTCATATCAAAGTTTGAAGGGTTGTTAGGTATATTATTCTCATTTAAAACCAACTTGAGCGTCATATAAATTAAGTAATTTTTCCATAACTGAATATATAGGATATGAAATAAACTTTTTGATTATACCATACACCCATTATAATTACTACTTGTATTAATATTAACAACTAATAAGTACTGAGTGTTTACTGTATACTAAGCACAGTGTTAAGTGATGTATTTGCATTTTTTTAGTCCTTACAACACTTCATGGTTTGTGATACTGCCATTTCCTATATTAGCAATGAAAAAAAATGAAGCTTGTAGAAGGTGAGTAACTTTAAAAAGTCTAACAGCTGGCAAAGTACTGAAGCTGGTATGCAAATCTTGGTCTTTCTGTTTCTAGAATACAAATTATTAACCACTTAAACAATAGCATATATCTAACTACAAATGATCCCTTCTTTTCCTGCCGAAAAAAAATCCAAATTCAACGTCTCCCACAATTAGGCTGCAATTACACTTTCCAATATCTTCCACTATTCATTGGTCATACAAGGTATTTTCTTGACTCTGTACCATTGCTCATACTGATTTGTCTATAAGATGGATTTTTTTTCACCTAGAATGGAGAAATTCTGTTTATTTTTAAATATCCCAGTACAAATATCACTACCTCCCTCATTATTTTCTCCAACAACCCATGCTCTCCTCCCTTCTCTTTTAGCTATGATGACCATATATTCCAATTTGCTTGAAACCATTCTTGCTTACTTTTATTATTCCAATATAATTATCTATAGCCTTTTTTAATTTTCTCTTGAGCGCCAATGTCTGGGGTGACAAATTAAGTGGACACCCTAATAATCCACAATTAATCAATCCTTCTGAAAGCATGTTATTAATATTTCTATTAGAATATTTAGAAGATATATGTTGTATATGTATCCTTGTATCTGCTACAATGTAAACTCTTGGAATATGTGTTTATTTGCATTGATGTCTGCTGTCTCCAATGCCTGGTATAGGGCCAGTGCTAAAATGTTTCTTTAGTAAATGAAAGGCAAGTATGTTCAGAATGATTGAAACCGTTTCCATATCCCACTAAAACTGGTAGCAATGATTTCCATACAACTAATAATTGTGTAATTGAAGAAGTCCCATTCACCAAAATCAAATCATTCTATGCCAAAAATTAGTTTGAATTGGTTTTTCAATAAATTGGACAGTTATCAATTGGCTTTTAGGTAAATTGGCATTCTGTGATTGATTCTTGGTAAATTCATTAATATTCTCTCTGTTTAATGGCCTTAGAAAAGTCAACCTATATAATGAAAGTACTTGCTTCTGGGTAGTTAACTTGGGAAAGCAAATTAGCTGCATATAATTGAGTTCTCTACAGTATGTTTTGCCAGGCTAACAAATAATAATTACTTTACAATCTCTTTACTATTTTAGATCTTAAAATTCTGTTCATCTTAATTAAGCCTCTCTTTTAAAAGGAAAGAAAGAATTAAAAACATTTTCTTAATATCCAAATCATTTTGAAAGGTATCCATGATTTAAGGAAGGCCTGAAGGGTATGTGAGCATTATACTTTGTTCTTAGTTTTCTATTTCTATTCAAAGCATTTCTTTTCATGTGTTAATTTAATAGAAAAGAGACTGGGCAGCAAATCTGTTTCTCTAGTATGTACTACATACTGGGAATGTGATAAATGTATTTATTCATTTTAACCAAATTCTACCACAACAAAACAATTTAGAGGCCCCATGGAGTCTATTATAATGGGATTTTACCTGTACTTTGATTGAATTAAATCATTTTATATAAAAATTAGCTATTTAAACATTCTCCACAAGGACCTGAATTGTAATGCTTTTCTCAGAAAGAACACATTATTTACTGTAGTTTTGGACAGAGTCTAATTAATCCACATTTTGGATGGTACCAGTGTTTTTGTTTCTGACAATACACTCTGCACCCCACCACTCACATAATTCTCTCCATAGAAAATCTGCATGGAATTTTCAAAGCAGGAGTCCACATGAATTTCTTGGAAATGGCTCCGACCTTTCATTATGCCGCTAATGTTTATAGGGGGATTATTTTTTTCATATTATTCACTACCATTTATTTAGAATCAGAAATTTGTTTACATAATTTTATCTTATTCATTTACCTTTCTTTCCAAAATGTGTTTTAATATAGCTAGTAAATACAGCATGATGACTTTATAAAGTCATAACATCAACTGAAAGAGGATATAATGATAAGCAATAATCACCAAAATCCATCTCATTATGATTGTTTTAGCATTTGATAGAGGTTTTGCCTAAGGCAAAGCCAGGAGCTTCATTTATCTCAAAGAGATAAAAACCAGGAAATATGCACATTTTGCATTAAATATTATTGCGCTGTTGAGGTCTATGGGAGGTAGGGAGGGAATTTATATTCACATGCATTTTCTCTCTAACCTTCTGAGACTTCCTGGTGACCACAGGGGCACTGCTATCCCAGCTATTCTGCAAGTCTAACGGGAGCCCAGTCTGAAGAACCAACAAATGCACGCATCTTTGTAATAACATCAGATTTCCGCGTGACAAGACATTTGCTATTATATGTTATTTTTTTAATTGCAAAGCTGATGAGTTTAAGTCAACATATTTCTTTCCTGCTCCTTCTGCTTGTCAGCTGTAGCTGGATTGATAAAATGCAAATGAACAAATCATTAACGAGTACTGGTTATGAATCTCTCAGGCAGTTCAGGACCCTATCAAATCCTGCACCTATTACTTTGTGTGATTGATGTACTATTGTAAGTGATTGTTCCTGATCTTATTAAATCTTATTGATTTTTTCCCGGTTTCTATTTTATGCAGGGCCAGACCTGGACTATTATGAATGTTGCTGAACACTGTTAATCAAGCTTACACAGCTATTTTGATGGCAAACAATTAGAACTCTGCAGCTCTACCTTGCAATTAGCTTCAGGGATATGGACCTCAGCACCATAATAATGAAAGAGACCTCCTTCAAGCGCGGTAATGAGATTTACAATTATGACCCCAAATAACCTCTGAAAAATAACCAATCTGCAAACTTAGATGTGTTTATCAATAATTTTCTCCCTTTTTATGAAAATGAATTTGAGAATTTTTCTCAACAATAATATTTCCTATTACTATAGGAACAAAATCATTCTTCTTAGCCAGGCATATCTCACAAACAAAGCTTAAACAGTTCTGATTATATAAAACTGTTGTTAATAGGTCACATGATGGTTGACTTACAAATGAATCAGTAGATTAAAAAAACTATCAGCTAATGGTGCAAATCAGTGTATCATATGCATATTTCCAAAATATGATTGTGGGACATGTTAGATATAGAAAATAGAAATACATACAGAATGCAAATGTTCATTTTTTCATAATTGATTTAACCACATGATAAACTTTTATTAAGCATCTACTCTGTGGATAGTGCCATCATAGGTTATTGGGGATCAAGCAAAAATAATTGAATGTTACTTCTGGCTCTACAATATTGTTATATAATATTGTAGATGTATGAATTAATATTGTTAAGGTGTCCATATTGATGTAATACCATTTAAATGTATCCAAGAGAATCTCATGGATAAGTTACATTTCCTAACTTCTCTGCATTCTTAAAGTACAAATTTACTTCTTATGCTTAGCAGAAGATTCATTTTCTTCTTTACTTAGAATCTAGTATCTGGTGAAATTTTTCTTGTTCTCTTCCATCATGTCACTTAAGAAGAGATACATTGCCTACCTACTTCCTCTGCAATGATTTTATTTCCACTCCTCCTTTTTCAGTTGCTTTACTGCATTAGTTTTACCTCTACCATTTTAAATTGTTCCTTCCCCTCACTCTTTTACTTTGTAAGCATGGATAGATTATCCCTCTCTGGAAAAGATGAGCTAACTAATTAACTGAACCCTCTAACCTATATCAGATGCTGATGCCACTAGCTCTACTGTACAATTTTCTTGCAACTTTCTGTCAAAATTCTGCAACCAAATTCTCTATCTGTGGTCTCTTCAGCAATGCATATGGCATTTTGAAGAACTGTCCTGTTGGCAAAGGCTAAAAATAAACCATTAACTTTCCACAGTGTTTAATAGCAAGAAAAGTATTAAGTGGGAGCTCACCCATCCTTGAGCCTCACTATATGTCAGAGATGGGGTGATGGTTGATACAGGGTCAGAGCTGTGATAAGAGTCAGGGATATTAGTTGCCTACCATTACTCTCATCTGGCGCATTATAGCCTGGCCTGCATGGCTCCCTGTCAAACAAACAGCCTTTCTGATTTTAACTTGCTTATTTTTCTTTTTAGTGACTTGCGATGAAAAGCAGAAAGAGCAAGATGGTAGTTTTAGGGTCAAAAGTAGTAGATTTGGTTTCTTGTCTAAAACCACTTATGAGCTGTGTAATGTGAAATAAATTATCTAAATTCTTCTGTGCTTTAGTTTCCTCATCTGAGGAACTCACCGAAAGCTATTTTCAAGGATTAGCAATAATGTATATGGTCATAAAATTGCTTACTTCACTTATGCCTTCTTACAGAGAGTATGTCTTTGCTGCCAGCCTGCTTTGAGGACAGTAGACCCCATAACCTCCTTCTCATACCACCCACCCACTGTCAATACTAATTAGACCAGGGGAGACATCTGATCCAAGCGTGAGTCACGGACATGCATTCTCCCCCCTCCCCCACCCCCATTTCTTTCTTTCTGGAATTTGACCTAAGGCACGAAGAGTTTATCATCAATTGGTAATTCACCTTCCATCCTTTAAAAGCATAGTTTTTGTCAGTTCAAGACAAAGCTAAATGTGAGTTGAAATTATGGGAAGCTTCTGGAATGCTTGCCAACACACAACAGAGAATCATGCAGATGTGTTTATAAAAATAGGGTTGAGATTTAAGATATCCAAAGGTGGGAAGTGATGAAGAGAGAGAAAGTGAGATTTAGCACCACATATTAACATAGACAAGTGAGTGCTGCCTGGTTCATAATTCTCTCAAGTTAACATGATGACATGACACCATATAATCGTTACATTCTCTTGCATTTCTTCGTTTGGCTCAGCTAATTTGAGAGAGTTTTTGTTTAATAAATGGCAGCTTTCCTTATTTATTTATTCAACTGGGATTTATGATGGCTTCTTCTAGGCTCTGGAGAGCAAAGAAATCCAGCAAAAACTGTTCACTTTTAGTTTACATTATGTTTCCTCTTTTACAATATTCCCCTCTTAAAACTTTGGAATACTTTGTTAACACCTAACGGTTTTAAAGTTTTATTCAAATCAGTAATGAATCTTAGGAAGTCTTAATTGTAGATATTTCCTATTCTTTTGTTTCCCACTGTCTTTCTTTAGCCTGACCCTCATGGCACTGTATACATCGAATGAAACAAGAGACCTTATCTTTTGTGTTCCTTCAACTCCAGACTGTCCTAAAAACGCCAGACAAACCTTCTTAAAGCCAAATGTTGTCATGTTATTCCCCTATTTAAAAACTTGAGCAATTTCTCATCTAACCATATATCCAAACTCCTTAACCATATGTTTAAAGCTCATCAACATCAAATTTTTTTTCAACTAGGTCATTTACCAACATCCAAATCAATCACTCCACATGGTTAATACTATATACAACTGCATACTAGCATCTCTGGCTTGTGCTTGTACTCTATTCCTTGCCTAGAATGTACTTTTTCTCTCCATTTGAATTCTAAATTCTGGGAATCTTTATAAACTCTGCAGTAGTACTTTCTGGGTTTGAATCTTACAGCTTGCTCATTTTTGCCACTATGTAATGTTGGGAAAGTTATTTAACCACTCTGTGACTCTATTTTCTTATCTATACAAAAGCAGTGATTACCTTCAACATTATGTTTTAAGATTGTAGTAGGCCCCTAGGATGGTCCCCAGTGAGCCTTGGACTCCGGGTACCCATACCTTTGTGTAATCCCATCCCCTTGAGTGTGGGACTAAACTTCTCAACTTGCTTCTAATGAATAGAAAGTGGTGGAGTGATGGACATCACTTCTGAATTTAAATTCAAAATGACTGTGCCTTCCATCTTGGGTTCTCTAGCTCTCCCTTGGATAGTTGTACCTGGAGAAGCCAGATGCCACGTTGTAAGGCAGCCTGATGGGAGGCCCACATGACTGAACTGGAAGCAGTTATTCTGAGGCCTAAACACAACCAAGTAAGCTTGGCAGGAGATTCTTCAGCCCCGGTTGAGCTTTGAAATTACTGTGGCACCAACTGACAGCTTGACTGCAACCTCCCGAGAGGCCAGGAGCCAGAAGTACCCAGTTAAGCTGCACTGAGGTTTCTGACCTACAGAAACTACAGATAAGAAACATTTGTTGTTTTAAGCTGCTTAATTTTGAGGGTAACATTTTATATAGCAATAGATTAGTGATAGAAGGATTAAATGAGATAGTACCCATAAAGTATTGAGTAGATGCCTAGTACACGTCAACTGCTAATTGTATTGCTAAAACTATAGGTCTCACTTGTCTTTCCCTTTTCTGAACTCCAGTTGGGTAAATACTATCCATAGTAATCCTATGGTTATAATTTATACCCAACATTTTAAATAAATTATAATTATATCTATGTATTTTTATACACATACATATTTACACACACACATATGTTTATATATATGCTTTTCTGTCTATATCTATTTATATTTGTACTGTCTATAGACCTATAGATATAAAAAGATGTTAGATATATAGACATGCACATATATAAGTCTTTGAGGTCAAGAATCTTTTAGCTCTATATTTCCCAAACTTGAAAAGTGTGTTAAACTTTACAGATATGAATTTATTACATGATGAGTAAT
Organism: Myrmecophaga tridactyla; assembly: GCA_004026745.1. NCBI lineage: Eukaryota > Metazoa > Chordata > Mammalia > Pilosa > Myrmecophagidae > Myrmecophaga > Myrmecophaga tridactyla. The sequence continues at coordinate 100,537 of PVIY010001783.1, read as the reverse complement.
TTGAGGCTAGATAGAATAACACACTTTGCTCCATTAGGCTTGCTTTAAAAAAGCAGTGCAAGCAGCAGATCTGGTATTTCTGGACTCCATTTAGGAGTGACTGTGAATTAGGTCAAAGGGAATTAAACACATGAAATTATCTGGTTTTATTTGAGTCAGCTGAGAAAATAGCGATGCGCTAGCCATGGATTCCACAGTCAGCATACAATCTTTAATTTATTATTCGAAAAAATATAGACAATTAATACAGTTTATATTATCAAAAGTCATTTCAAAGGCTGGTGAATACTAAACCCAATACCATTAAATTTGAAAACTTAAATTGGGAAGGAAAGAATTTGAATTGCTGTGTGTGTGCTTTAAGTGTTGTCAAATGGCTACATTATTTGTTTATGTGCTTTTTTCCATGGCACCCATTAGTTTAAATATTACATCATTGCACAAATTAAACTGATACAGTCATTCAGTTAGAAACCTGGAGGCAAGTATCTGACCTAAAAAACAGACTGATCTGGTAGACTGACAGATCTGGGCTCAAATTCAGGTTCAGTCACTTACTAAATTTGTGCCTTGAAGCAAATGATATATACTTTCTTTACCTTGGTTTCTCATTGTCTAAAACGGGGATGATATTTGTCTCATAGAATTATTTTGATGATTAAAAATCAGATCGTAAAGTATCAGCTACACAGAAATCCATACTACTTTATGCATGCTTATATAAATGGTTCAAAAGAAGAACAAATCCAATGAATTAGCAAATATCACAAACATAACAGTTCAGAAATAATGACTAATGTCCAACTAATTTTTGTCATCTGTTCCATTGTGGCAGACCTTGAGTGAGATAATGTTACTGTGCTATTAAAAATGGGAGCAATGTATAAGGGATTCAGACAAAACCATCAGGATGCAAAAAGGCCTCTAAATATGTTCTTTGCTTGTCATGCTTCTAAGTTATAAATTGTCAGATTATCCAAAGGAATTTTGCAAGAACAATTATTTTAGTCATTTCTGAGGATATGGGAAATTTCTTATTCTTGCTTGCTATTTAAGTTTTCCTAGTTCTCAAGTATATGAATATCAAATATTATCTGTTATAATTTCCTTGTTCTTAATCCCTCAAAATAATTTGATGACTTCTTAAACAGCATAAGTTAAATGACATTGAAAATCTTTAGGTTGGGTAATACTAAAAATAAACAAACAAACAAAAACCCATTAAAAGTTGTTTCAACCAGTAGCTAAATCTATACTAGCATCTTGAAATGGAGATTTGAGAAATAATCCAAATTATTGATTTTTAAAAAACACCCTTTTCTTCCATATTTGTAATCATTTCTTTGCAATTGACCTTGATTCTCATTCATTCTTCTCCCTCCTTGCAATTTCCTGACAAAAACCCAACACTAATTAAGCCCACATATTCACCTACTTTGTGCCTGTAAAAGTTAGGGCTGCTGACCAGTGAGGAGAAAACCTCCAAATGTTGAATAGCCTCAATTCATGACCACTAATCTCAAATGAACATGCGGTAGAATCTGACAATCTTATCCGCCCCCCAAGTTAATATGTTTGTACTCCGCTATTCATAATAGTATTTCATGCCTATTCTTTCACTTAGACTCCAAACCAATCTGTCAATGGCTCACAAACTCATAACTAGTAACCCCACATACACATCAAAACACACATAGAGATAGGGGAAGGCAGTCAAACACTTTGCTGATGCTTTTGTCTTGCGAAAACCTACATTTTCTTCCCACTAAATGTCTTGCCTACTTTCTAAAACCTTCCCTTCAGTTGCAATAGGTGAAGTGTCTCCATTCACATCCAAAAGTAAATCTTTCTCTGTGGTTCTGGACCCCAATTCCCACTTGTATGGTCAAGAACTTTGCTTTTGCAATCATAACATATCTCCTGCTTTATTAATTGTTTTTTACATTATCACGTTTTATTAGTATGAAAACACACTCTACTATCTTCCATTGGAAAGATTCTACTCTTGAACTTGCATCTCATTTTTTGACTTTCATTTCCACAAAATGTTTCAAAAAATTTGTCTACATTCTGTTTCTCCAGTTCTCATACCATATTCTTTCCTCTTTAGTCACTACTCTTCAGTAAAATTGGTATCATCATGATCATGAACGACCTTCTGTGTTGCCAAACCTAATAGTTACTTTTATGTTCTCAACTTCCTTCCACTTTTAGTAAATCTTCAACACAATCGACCAACCCCTCTTTTTGAAACATTCTCTTGGGTTCTAAGACAACTGCATCTCCAGTCCCTCTTGGCAGTCTCATTCTCTCTGTCATTCACATCTCAGTTCACGAAACTAATATCTACTGATTGGTCAAAAAACCAAAACATGGGTATTATCTTTTAATTCTTCTTTTTTCCTCACCTTGCCCCACATCGGCCCAAGAGCAAGTTCTCTCATCTCTATTTTAAATATTCTTTCCAAAGCCATCCAGCTCTTTTAGATCTCCAAGGTCAACAACTTTGTCCACAAAATCATTCCTCACTGGACTTTGCAATGGTCCCATATCTGGTCTCCTAACTTCCATTCTTTTCTTCTAGAACCCATTTACCAAACACCAGAGTAATCTTTTTAATGTGAATCAGAGTGTCTCTCCCCTACTTAAATGTCCAGTGGTGGCTCATTGTGTTCTGAACAAAATAAAACCACCTCACCATGACCCAAAAGACCTATCATGAGCCAGTATAAATCTACCTCTCTGATCCCATATCACGATACTCCAGCCAAATTGGTCTTCTTTCTGTTGTTTGGAAATACCAAGCTAATTTTAACTTATTGCCTGTCCACATGTTGATCTCTCCCTTGAATACTCTATGACCAGATCATCTCATGGCAGACTACTCTTTTTGTTTTAATGCAATTTTATTGAGATATATTCACATACCATATAACCATCCAAAGTATACAATCAATAGTTCACAGTATCATCTATATAGTTGTGCATTCGGTATCACCAGTGATTTTTGAACATTTTCATTACTCCAAAAACAATAAAAATGAATAAAAATAAAAGTGAAAAAGAACATCTAAAACATCCCATAGCTCCCATACCCCTTATTATTTATTTATTTATTTTTGTCTTTATTTTCTTACTCATCTGTCCACACACTGGATAAAGGGAGTATCAGTCACAAGGTCTTCACACTCACATGGTCACACCTTAAAGCTGTATAGTTATATAGTCATCTTCAGGAATCAAGGTTACTGGATTATATTTCAGCAGTTTCAGCCATATCCCTCTAGTTACTGCAATGCACCAAGAACTGAAAAGGGATATATGTATAACGCATATGAATAACCTTCAGAATGACCTTCTGCTCGATTTGAAATCTCTCAGGTACTGAAACTCGATTTTGTTTCATTTTTCTTTCCCCTTTTGATCAAGAAGGCTTTCTCAATCCCACAATGCCAGGGCCAGCCTCATCCCCAGGAATCAGGTCCCACATTGCCAAAGAGATTTACACCCCTGGGAGTCATGTCCCACATAGGAGGAAGGGCAGTGAATTTACCTGTGGATTTGGCTTAGACCAGAGATGCCACATCTAAGCAACAAAAGTAGTTCTCTGGGGGTGACCCTTAAATGTGATTATAAGAGACTAGTCTTTTGAATCATGGTATCAGCACAAAGATTTCTACCCTGTGAGTATTGCCTTGACCACTCAATCTACCTTTGCTTTCCCTATCTCCCATCATCCTTATCATGTAGTTTTAATTGTCTTCAGAACATTTGTCACTCTCTGACATTACCTTCTTCATACCCAATTGAACTGTGATATGAGTGAAAAATAGCCTTTATTTGATTAAGCCACTGAGATTTTAGGATTGTTGATTATAGCAATTAGCATATTTTGACTATTATTTCTCTCTTCCTCATTGTTGCGTCCACATTACTTTTAACAATGGTGCTCATTGAGTGAACACATGAATGATTGAATGTTTAGACACAATTTATATTTGCAAATTTAAGTAACTTCAATGTATACTCTTTTATACTATGCTTAACTAAAAGATTCTCCTAATCCTGTAATTTTATAGTTGTAAACACTTCTATAACTTACTGAAGTTTATGCAATAAAATACAAGCTACTTAACAAAGCCTGCAAGGCACTCCTTGAGTTGGTGCTTTCTTATATATTTAGCTACACCTTTCTCCCCTTTTTTCTATATATATTCGTATTATATACAGCAGTTTCCCCAACAAAAATGCTGTTCCAAATCCCCACACCTTTGCTCACATTACTGCATCTTCCTGTAATGCATCTCATTCTACAAAACTCATTTCAAGTGAAGGATAACTCATTTGAGTTCTCAAAATACTGTCCATACATTTTCATACTACTTTAAATCTTAAACCTATCTGAAAACCCATGACTATGAGTATATCAAGGATAATCATGGTGTCATACCTGAATTCACAGACATGAAGCCCATTTCATTGTTAAAAATATGAGTAAGCTGCTTCCTTACACATATTTGGCGAGTGAAACAAACAAGTGATTTCTCTCTCATTTATACTTCCATTTTCGGCAATTTTCATTGCCATAATAGCAATAAGCTGATATAATTTCTGACTTCTACTAATTTACAATTTTAGAAACACTGATAGATGGCATTCCCCACTGCACTCCTATTTTAGTACCCTCTACTCTTCTCACCCTTTCTTCCACAAACTGTTTTGTGTAAGTAGAATAAGTATATTCCTACATGGGAAGATTTAGAGCTGATCAAAAATTAATAAATATTTTGTTTTCTTAGTGATGTTCTGAATTCCTTTAACAAAGGCCTATGCCCTTTGCACAATGTTGCCACATTGTGTCTATATTAGGTACATTGGAGACATTCTGTGATACTCATATAAATATAAAATTGCCTGTAGAGTAACCTTTTAAGCTTTGAAATTTAGATTCAAACGTAGAACTCTTGGGTAATTGGAAGATTTTCTAATAGCAGCTTAAGACTAGTTAGAAAAGGTTAAAAAAATGTTAAAAAAAAACAAGAAAGGGTTAGATAAAGGTAAGATTCATATGAAATTATTAGATTCATTTTAAAATCAATCATGCATTCTTCTACTCAGAAAAACTATAGGAATATCTTCCAAGTGAAGAAAAAGATGTTTTATGAAATAAAACACTATAAGAATTGCTATAATTATAGAAAATATACCTCTGACACCCAGACTTTGTCTTTCTTTAAATTTTGTTCCAAATAATGATTCTTTTATTTGAAGTTTAATAGTTAAAAGTCAAGTTTACAAACAGACTTTTGGAGTTGTAGAGGCTACCACTTTACTAAGTTGGCAATTGTAACTGGAGAATTTAATTTATATCCACATGTTGTAGACTCAAAGGGGATTGGTCTGAAATTAGGACTCAGATCCCCTAATATTTAGTCACCCTTAGTCACATCTGTCACTGTTGATCTTGAAGACCTGTTGTTGCTTGTTTTTTTTCATGAAGTGACTAGTTTGAGCTTTTTCTCTTCGATTCATTCAGTCACACTGAGAGAATCTTCTACTTATCAATTCTCTCTAAAATGGCACAATTGTCTTCAGATAACTTATAAAATATAGGAAAAACTTCAATGCTTTCTTTCTAAGTACAAAAGAATACTCAGATTCAAATAATAAATACAAAATCTAGAAACTGTCTGTCAGTCAGAAGTAAAGCTATTTTGCCCTATTATCTACCCTACTGAATGTCAACTGGCGATGTTCATTCCACCTCCACAATATCCTTTATAATTACCTCCTCATTTCTACTAACAATTATGATTCTCTTCTCATTATCTTTTGCTTGGGCTATTACTGAAATGTTTCTTCACTTTTTAAGATTGTCCCTGTATGGCTATAGCCTCCTCAGAGCTCTGGAAAATTTGTATATTAATTTGTTCAGTCAGGTAATACTTTTATTGAATGGCTGTCCCTGGGCTAGGAACTATAGCTATGGTGATCAACTCATTATCCAGCTAGAGAGACAGATATTAATACAGCTCTATAATGCCAGAAACTTAACTCCTGGGAATATGAGATCACTGCTACAAATGTAAGAAAAACAAGAACAAATCCTTCCTAAAGGCGTGGATGAAGTTTCACTGAGGAGGTGACATTTGGGGTGGGTCTCATAGAATCAGTAAACAATTTGTCATATTAAAAAGTGGCTGAAAAGTCCCACCTGAACAGAAGGTTTCAAGATAAAAATTACAAATAATTGCTAATAGTCTGAAAAGTTGTGAAAACTTTAGAACATTGGGGTTGTAGGTTAATTGGAGAAGGGAGGGTTGTCTGGCTACAACATCTGACATGAATTTATAGCCAGAAGGTTCTTTGTTTTCTAGATGACTGCATAGGTGCCTTCTTTCCACAGAGCTTCATGAGCACCCCTCCCAAATCTACCTACTTAGTCAAAGAAGGCTAGAGGATGCCTGAGGAGAAATGTTGGGAGTGTGTCTGGAAACAGGGAGAGTCAGATTGTGAAGGCTTATGTGTGCCTTTCTAAAATATTCAGATTTTATTCTTTAGGCAATAAGAAGGCAATAAATGCTTTAAGTAGAGCAGTTTATTGAGGGTGAGGAGTTGAGATATTGGTAAAACAGACTAGAGGACAGACTGGAAACTAAGGAAGCAAGAGCCGTTCACGGGTCATTGCATCATGAGGGCCTGCACCTAAGACAATGGAAGTGGAAGGATGAAGAGAAGCAAATCAAGACTAATTCCATGGCCAGAGAAGATGTAGAATCTACTGATTCTGTCAACTGAGTGAGGAAGCAGAACTGAAGATCATGTCAAGTTTTGGAGAGTGATGAGCTCTTGTGTTAGTAAAGACAATTTAATTGGAAAATAGTAATTCAGGAAGTGCAAGAAAGTGATTTGCTTGGAGACTAGGGCAAGGAGGTGGATACTGAGTTATATTTTTAGACAAGTATCTGTAGTTTAAAGTGACATTAGATGATTTTTAATTAGACAAAATAAAAGAACCATCAGGAAACCTGTGTTTTCATTAAAAAATACTCTCTGATCATTATCATGACTATTAATAACATATACAATATTTTAGTATCTTATGAAACATGCGATATAAAAGGTTTAAGCCAACAGTTAAATAGAATTCTCAATCAAATTAGCTTTACTATTGCGCTAAACTTTTTGGAAATTATATTGCTAGTTGACTAACTCTGTGAATCCGTCCTTTGAACTCTTGAATATTGTTGAAATCATGTCTATTCTGAAATATGCAGACTGAGTAACTGTATTGAATTTTAGTGAACCTTCAGTGACCAGCATGCATGTGGAACTGTCTTTCTCTTGAGGGGGTAAATTTCTAGTTTTTTGCAATATAAGAACTTCAGAGCTCAAAACAACCTTGGGGCTTGAAGCTATTTCTAAGTAATATCATAGGTATTGCTATATTAAATGATCCCAAAAGCAATGTTTATTTCATCCCGACTCATGTTTTTGCTGACTTTGACAGAGAAGCAAAAATAGATATTTCTGTCTTTATTCCTCTAAAGTCAAGTTACAGAAAAGTCATAGGGTTTCAGGTATTATGCTTATTTAAAAAAAAATGTTTGTATGGTAATTCCTTGCTCAAACTATCACCTGATGAAGAGGCTTCTACTCTAAAAATGATGGAAAACTCTGTGGCCCATGAAACTTGTAAAACATCAGGGTCCATTTAAATTTTTCAAAAGCTATTTGACACTATCTTTATGGAATTTATCATTCTATGTTGGGTCAAACATAGAATGGGAAAATCTTAAATCCCTCAATAAATGAGTCTTCTACTGTAACTCTACCAGGAAATTCCCAAGAATGACAAAAGTGCTTCTTCATTGGAGGCACTTACAGATGTGTTTTAACTTCTATTGTCCTCATAGAATTTTGTCTATAGAACCATAGAATGAAGGGGTTACATGGGCAGTGTGATAACCTTTCTTGGGAGCACAATGCTGCCTCTGAACCAGGATCTGTGGGTCACTTGAGACTGTTCAAATTAGTTCCCATCTAGCTCCCAATTTTCTGTCCTCTAGTTGGTCAACATAGTTATCTATTCTGTGCAGAACCCCAGTTAGCAGCTGTTAGCAGTAGATGCACACATTTAAAAAACATAATAAAAGAGAGAATCAAGAAATGTGGCACTTACCTTCAAAAAGTTTATCATTTAGTGAGAAAAAATATGACATATATAGTAACTTAAAAGTTTAGTAAAAACTAAAATAACTAAAAATTGATAAAAAATATAAAAGTGTATAAGGATGGCAGAGTGATCAGATTGATGAATTAAAGAATATTAAGAAAATATCAAAGGTAAGATGTGGGGTGGTACAGTGGTGACTCGGTGGCAGAGTTCTCGCCTGCCATGCCGGAGACCCAGGTTCGATTCCTGGAGCCTGCCCTTGCCAAAAAAGAAAATATCAAAGATAAGATATTTTAAGCAACACATTTCTTTTTCTGGTTGAAATTGTAGTCATTCGTTTTTAGCTGGTCTAGAAAATATTGAACAACATAAATAAGAATATAAAAAAATAGCATGTAATTCTAACCTGGAGAAAATATCTGTTAACATATTCCTGTGATTCTTTCCAGCCCTTCCTTCTATAATTCCATAATTTCACATAGTTAATGCCTCACTCTCTGAGGGGATGCTATGGTATGCCTCCACAAGATGTCCCTATCGGCCCTGAGGCATTCATTCACCAGCTGCTGGAAGTGTTGGGACTGTTGACCCTCAGCTGAGTGGCTCTTTGAGAATCACCCTTAATCAAAGAGATTCCCATGGGATTGCTGAGGCTCTAGCTCAAACTACATTTTAATTTTAACACCTCCTTCTTCCCAAGGGTAGTCTGCAAACAACTTCCTGCAAACAATTATCTGCCACAGAGGCTGCCTCTCAGGAACCTCACTTAAGAGACTCCTCAAATAATTTTTAAACTGCTTCCCACCCCCCCTTGAAACTATGTATTACCAGCATGGTATTAAGAATTTCATATTATTTATAAACTATTTTTGGTGACATCATGGTCCTCTATTCCATGATCATACCATATTTTACTTAACCAGTCTTTGATTGTTGAATAGTTAAGATAAGTTATGCTTGAATTCAAGGTTTGAAATATAGGAAGACTGTGAGGAGGAAGTCAGGCTGGGAGGAGAAATGAGCAGTGTAGGATGGAATGCATATTTAATTTGACAAGCGAAGAAGTTCTAAAGAGTAAGAAAAGTAAGATAGGAAATGCAGCTGACAGAGGAACTCTGAAAGCAAGGATAAATGACTAGATTTAGAATAATAAAGAGTAAGCAAATTACTTGAGAGAAAAAAATCATTAGAGGAAAAAAGTTATTCTAACGGGTTCAAGGGAATTAAGCCCTGTAGAGGAACCCAAAAGGCAAGGAAGTGACTAGGTCTCTAGCTCAATCATGTAGATGAGAGAATCTGGATGCCTAAAATAAAGTGTTGGCTATTAAGTTGGAAAGGAAGGCTCAAGAAACATAGTAGAACCAAAAAACATTGTCAAGGCTTAGTGATGGATTAGATCTAGTGAGGAAAGTAGAAAGGGAAAGTGAAAATGATTATGAGATTTTTACCCTGGGGGATTGGAAGGAAGATGAGGCTATTTATGTGTGTAGTGAAATTGGGAAAGGGTGACTGCTGGTAGCAGAAGATGATTAACTTGCCATCTAGTAAGTCAAGTTCCTGGTGTCAGTAGGATTTCTAAGAAGAGATTCAAGTGGGCAACCTGAGTGGCACAATGCAAAAATAATTAAGAGCCAAACATAAAGTGCACAAAGGATTTTAATTACAGCAAAATATAAAACAAACCAGCATTACAGCAAGTAACACATATAAGCATACAAGGCACCAAAATTTTCCCAAGGAAGTAATAAGCATATTAATAATAAGTCTTATTTAGAATGTGTGTTTATATATGTCTATATATATACATATATATGCATGATCTTTAAAATTATTACTGTATCATTTCCCATATAACCTTAGAACTCAGTATAGAACATCAACTTTATTGGAACAATAAACAGAGCTGATATCTGTAAAAAAACATGCACGTAATTTAATCAAAGTCAAGTTTCTTTTTTCATAACAAGAAAAGTAAAAGGTAATTTTTACAACTAGACTGGGTTTGCCACATTTGGATATAATCTTAAAGTACATTTGATATCAAATATAAGAAGATCAGCAACATTTGATTGCATTAAAGAATTATCACAATCATTTTGGCGAATTGGCTTGGAATCATAAAATCGCATTATAATCAAGTTAAAGGATGATCCAGACTGTTTTGAAAAGAGAAGGCTAGTGTTATTTGGTCATTTGCTAGTGAACCATTTCTCACCGGTTCTCTCTCCAGCTTACTTGCAAAGTACATACTTCCCTTACTGCCATACAAAAAAAAAATCTTATGGTTATTTCTGGGAGCTCTTGGTGAGCACAATACTGATCTTTTCTATTACATAAAGCTCTGCCCAAGAAGCCATTTGAGAACCTCTTGATTCTTTCCTTGCTTCTAGACTTCACTGAGAAAACAGATATAGGCAAGCATGCAATCTCATAATGTTCCAGGAGCCACAAGCAAGATGCCAAAGTTGCTCTGTATTCTCTGGAATTCTAGTGAACCCAAGAAACCTTACACTCTGCACAAAAATGGAAGATGCCCTTTCATAGGCTTTCACACATTTTGTCCCCTTGCTTCTTGCAGTCTTGCTTTTACCCCCATAACCTCACATAAAAAAAGGTCCTTCATTTTCTGCATTTAGAGTTTTTCTCCATAGAGCTCTGAGACAAGTTGCATTGTTCGGAGGCAATCACCTGGCTGTTATTCTGATTCCCTTTCTTCTCCATTACTCTGTTTCTCTCAACATCCTTAATAAAGATGAGTCATGCATTTTTCCCTCTAGTCATCCTTTATCACTCCTGGTCCTGTATTCCAACAGTGTTAACAACTTAAATTGGATGTTAAATCCCAGTTATTTTTGTTTGAATGGTCATATGCAAGTCAATACCCAAACTTGTAGAAAAAAATAAAAAGAGTGCCTCAGATAATGAATTGTAATGAATTGATCACTAGCACATAAGATATCAATATTTAATGGCATGGTGCTATGATATTATTAGACAAAGTAGGATCATTGTAAAACAAAATTGCATGCTCTAGCAGCATTTGTTTTGGCACTTCTTTATGCTTTTCTCTCTCTCTCTTTAGCAAAACTCTTTCCTCAAAGACTTATAACTCACAAAACCCCATCAGTGCTCTAATATAGCCACCTCCATTATGCAACTCCAGGAGCACCCTATATTCACAACAATATCTACCTCTTTGGATCTATGCTTATTTTTACGCTTGGTGTTCTGCTTTACGTTGGAAAATAGTGCTGTTAAAACCAGGTGCAGTTTAATGCCTTAATTAATGAGTGCTGAATAAATGAATGAAAGGTTAGTTTACTTCTAGAGCCAAAGTATTATTCATCCCAGTTAAGGCAATATGTTTGCATTTTAATAGAGGTCTGAAAAAGGAGAAAGTGATGCTTGGGAATTTCAAGGGTCCGAGAACCTGGTGCAAGAATTTTCTTTCTTTGTTTTTTTTTTTTTTTGCTATGGACATAAAACCTGGAGGGTCCAGGATGCACAAGAAAGTAAAGGAATAGAAAAAGAACAGGAAGGCCCTTCTCATAACCCTCAGGTGCACATTATAACCTGAGTGTCTTTAAAACTGCTTAGAATAAGCCTAACCTTCAAAGCTAACCTTAGTCAGACATGTCCAAGACAGGATGCCCTTTCTCCCTAACTTTTGCTTCTGCTATTTGCATGGTATTATGCATATGGTGCTGCTGGGAAAGTCATGGACATACTCAATAGCCACCTCCCAGGCCTAGCCTACCCCTCACCTTTTTTCCTCTTGCTTGTTTGTATGCAAATGTTTCTCTGTTTTCATTCCTCAGCCCAGGGGAGACATTAGGTCTCCTGGAATGCCTGACCAAGAGCAAGCAGTTCTAGCTGATTACCAGGGCAGGAATTCTGCACAAAAGTTGCTTGATACATGCTTTTTGATCAGTGGTAGGGCCCCCTACCCCTCAGTCCTAGGGCTGCACAGACATCTCTCATCTCTGATGCAAAGCGGAGTGTGGGATGCAGGGGGTGAGGAACCGCCATCCACCATGAGCAGTTGGCCTTCCCGGGGTATCTCTTCCTCTGTGTTTTTTGGGCTGTGCATGTAAGAAAGGAGTCATTTGCTGGAAGTTTGTGTTATGCCTGAGCCTGTGTTCCCGCTGAGCACTATATAGTACTTGCTCCACATTGCTTGCCCAAAGTTCCCTTTTCGGGATTATAACAAAAAGTTTATCAGTAAACTTTAAATGTAAATATTTGTATTTTCAAAATGTCACATTTTCATTGAAATGAAGATAAGCCATAGGATAACATTAAATAACAATTCTCCCTACTTTATTTTAAAATGATTGGATGTAGAAATGTTGAACATATTCACCATTTCAAGAATTTCCCAGTTCTACTCTGAGAAGCAATAACACATTTAGAGATTTCAATGTTTTACTTTGTATACTATTGGTTACCAATAAATATTTGTTGGCATAATTCTTATGGTGAATGAATGGTCGACAGTGATTACTTAAAAGTCTTTTGATGTGGTAAAACAATAACTTAAATAATAACTTGTTTCGTTTTTTGTCCTTTACAAAAAATACCAGTGGATTGTTGTCATATATATATATATATATAATTCTATTTTGCGGGACTACCAAAAAAAATGAATGTTCTTTAGTTATATTTGCCAAGAAATTTTGATAATATGCATGTGTGAGTAAATGTAACAAAATGTGTAGCTTGCATAAAATAGCTAACTAATAAAGCACCATTATCCCAACTTTTACCTGAGGGAAAAGGGTATTTAATAATGATTATTATAAGGAAAGAGGCGAAAGCCACACAGAATATTTGTAAATAACTTGTCATTTACATCCACGCCCATGTTGACCCTTAATAAACAATGTATTTATTTTATAGTAAAGATTCCATTTTTCTCAAAGAAACTTCTGATTTCCTTATAATATCATGGTTTCAAAGAATGTCTTCAAATATAAATAAGGGCTGCTTCCTGACATATATAAAGTTAGCTTTTGAGTTTACCAACCTGGTATCCTGTTAAACAAATCGAAGAAGCAACCTGAAGTGATCATGTGCAGAAAACACCCACTTTTATTTTAATCAATAATAACAAAATTAGCTACTACTTTTAAGCCTTTACTTGTTTACTGCCCAGAATTTTATGTACGTTATTTCATATAATCATCACCACAGTCCTATGAGAAACACATTTTCATTTGCAAATCATGTAACTGAGGAGGTAGAAAGATGAAACTTATTCACAGTCACAGTGGAGAGTCAGAAGTCACACCCAGGTACAGCTAATTCCACACCCAGCGTGCCGAGCTGCGGCAGTTTTGCTGCTCCCACCTCCCTAGCTTCCATGTCCATCTTCTGTCTTCCACATTTCTCATAAATTCCCTCCCACCTTTCCATAGACATTGAGAACAAGATAGCAAGAAATGTTCTTTTCTATTTTCTTCCTCATAAGATATACATGAATACTTCAAAATGTGAGAATGTCATATTGCTAGTTGGAATAAATGGCTTGTTCTGTAACTGAGATATAGCGTACCTTTACAGACAGAACTACGCTTAAATTTGAGAAGGGTGAAAATACATGATGAATGCATGGGTATAGCAGAAAAATTGAACTGAAAGACTTGCATTTAAGTGCGTCTTCTCTGTTTGCAATTGTGTTTATCAATTGTAGATAATTATCATTATAACTCCTTTGATGACAGCAGTAGAAACGTGTCCCGTTGTAAGGTTTGGAATTCAGGACAGTTAACTGCAATTCATCAAACTAAGCAATTCTGCACTTCACCTCATGCATGCTAACTCTATAAAAATGGTGTATCATCACCAAGAATGCACATTAAAGATACATATATCAAAGTATAATACGCTATGCCATGTTAGAGATGTCATTAAGGTTTGAGACTGATTTTTTCCAAAGTGTATTTTTCACTTTTGTTTTCAAAAGAAGACGTGTGTGCATGTATGCATTTCCTTCCATTTTTTTTTCTGTGTATGAACAGCAATTTCCTGAAGAACGAGAGAGTAAGGTTCCTACAATTTTGCTTCCATCTAAATACATCAGTGTGGTCTTTGTTTATATCTTAATTCACTCAGGAATTAAGTGTCCACAGTTGGGAGATATATATATATATTAAAAGCTTGGGCATTAAATGAAATAAAATAACCCAACCAGAGTGATTCGGTATATAATATAAAAGACATTCTCTGACATAGAATGATTCTCAAGCAAGCTTGCAGGGAATAGTGAATTCAGGGGAGTTAGTATGATGCTTAAAAAAAGTCTTCTAATCGTTTCCTTCAGGAGGGGACATGAAAGTAGAAAGTAGAGGGTGCTGCTGCCTTTCAGAAGAGGCAAAACGCTTCACTTGGTACTAATGTACATAAAACAATTAGTTACTTGTCATGATGGGTGTTCCCTAAGGCAGTGCACTTTCTCCATTAGTATTTATATCTACATGCCATTATGTGTTGGGCAGTACTAAATGGATGAGATGCATTCAAGAGAATTACTCAAGTCATATGCCATCAAGAAAAGAGATATTAGCAAACATTATTAGCATACAGGTGGAGTTGGATCACTTAGTCTCCAGTGAGATATTTATTTTTAAAGGCTTGCTGATAATGCAACATATAAAACTGATTAAGTAAAATCTTAGGAAAGAAGTTATTTCTTTATTTTTAGCTAGTAAACATGATCATGACAGTTTTCTTAGAGGTGAGTTCCTGTCCCTACCCTTTCCTCAACACTCTGCCTTCCTCAGCTGGAACATTGAAAAGTCACTTTCATTTGGAAAATATTAGAAAGATATTAAGAGATACTCAGTTAAAGAATCTTAAATATAAATCCACTCTGTATCTCATATCTTATATCACATCTTAGGCTTTCGTTATAGATCCAAAATGAAATTAACATTGTATTATTTGTCCTTAACCACCATATTCTTATTCATTTACCTTTCTATCTATCTCTATTTCTATCTCTTCTTCCACCATAAAATCGAGACTATTCATGTGTCTTAAAAGCAAATGTAGGTTCAACGTCATTCTTTTCAAATATATGTCCTATTTTAAAAGCCAGCAGGTTTTTAGTCATCAGGTTTTCCAGCGAAATTATTAGAACAAACTCTCCTTCATACACCATAATTGCAGAAAATACTTATGAATATTTTTCATGTATTCAAAACATTCAAAATTATCAGAGAGCCTGTTTTCTGGACTAGCAATCCATAGGGCTTTAATTTTGTTTAGAATTTACCACAATGTTTGTCCGTTTATCTCTATACAAGTCCTACTCGTCCACAATGTGTTTTCAAACCAGGTATTTAACAGAAACCTGTCAAATAATGCTGAAACGCCTCAACTCTGAAATGCTGAAGCCCTTGGCCAGAGTTATGGTTAATATTTGTTTCAAGAATTTAAAAATATTCTTATTTATTATTCATCTAAAAAGCAGGGCTTCTTCCAAATTAGTTCTTCAGGCTCTGTTATGGGGAAGAAACTAAAACAATTGATTAACAGTCTTAGAAATCTTGGATTTATCTATACAAATAAACTTTAACATGCAAAAATAGAATATGCTGTTCTGGTGTTGATTGGAAATATTGCTATTTAAGTAAATTAACTGTGTCCCTGCATACTTGAAAATTCAAAATATTATTCATAGAAGTTAATTTAAAGATAAGGTAATTAATTTGAAGCTTTCAAATATGCAGAAGTTTTGAATCCTAAATAATCACCACTCATTTATGATAATTTTGGGGTTAGTACACTTCTGCCTGATATTTGGTAATCAAAAATTGCCTGTGACTTAAATAAAACTCACACTTCACTAAGTGATGTGTTCTGAGTCTTGGAAATTAACTCAACAAAAGTCAACTTTACTTATTATGTTATAATTGCTACTTGGAAAATAAGGCATAGACTAAAGACAATTGGGTTGTAAGATACAAATATATAACTCCCAAGAGGAAGAGAAAGATGTTGCATGCATGGGCCCCTGACAATATTATACAGAACTGGGGCATTCAGTACTCAGAGAAAACACACACTGTCCTTGAAGGATCTTTTCTATTGTGAATCTTGGGCAGGAAGAATTTAGTCTTGAGTATGTACGCAAGGCAAAATCTATTGAAAATAAAATAGACTGAATTGTCTGGAAATATTTCTAGACCAACCTCTCTCAAAACAACTCAGAGAAGAAAATTCTTGCCAGACAGATTTAAAATATTGTACATGATGAGCCTTCAGTACAGGATCCAAAGGTTGATAGCATTTCCTCTATACAATCCCATGTCATTGCTCAAGAAAAGTCTAATAAATTAGCTAATGTAACTGAGTTGATTATATAGTGAGTCATACTATCAGCAGAATATTTTGTTGGTTTTCCTAACAATTTCAATCATAGCAAGAATGTTTTATAAAAGGTTGAGGTAAAACATATTAACTATACCTATCAATTTCTGGGTCAAAAATGAAAATCCCAAGTCATCGCTTTTCTGAACATGAGGATTACAATTGTGTCATTTTCTAAGTAAGCACAGAACCCTAAATCCAAACTCTATGTAATACTGACAACATTTTATTTTTCATCTATGGCAATAAATTGGGGTAAGTTTCAATGCAAATTTGTCCAGACATTTCATTTAAATTTTGTTCAAAAAAAATCTTCCTTAACTAGCCTCATTGCAGGTTGATAAAATAAAGGCATCAGCTTAGTATGTTTCAGATTTATTTTGAGTTTTGTTTCACTAGAGGAGAGAAATGAGTTAAGAAATTGCAACAACTCCACTTAGCAGATACTTATTCACCAATTACTTTGGACAAAATATACTACTAGACAGGACAGGTTACATAATTTGGGACGCCGAATGTGAAAGAAAAATTCAGGGACCCTGTTCAGGAGTTATTAAGAATTTCAAGATGGACATAACTGAGAGTTACACCAATTCTGGGAGCTGACTGAGAAGGGGCCCTGTGTGATAGTATAGGTGGCACCTCTGTGAAGCTGGCTCTGCTGCTGGATGAAAGGGAGCACATAAGGGATGAATTTGACATGAAATAGGTAGAAATGCGGAAGGGTATAGGGAGGTCCCTTGTGTGAACTCTCACCTGGAAGCCAACCTGAATAACTGCTTTTATCTTGGGGAGCCAGAAAAGGTTTATGTAATAATTGATATCAGAAAAGGATCCTGAGAGATGTTGGATTTAGTGTGGTGCAAATGAAGGGGGAATGAAATTATTTTAAAAGGACATCTAACTGAGCTTAAGACTCAGTGTAGACTTGAGTTTGTAGATAATAGAAAGGAGGGATAAATTTAAATCATATTCTGTGATGAGAACAAGGAGTTATGCAAATACTAGAATAGTGAGTTTGTATTTCACCTTGTAAGCAAAGAGAAGTCTCTGACTAATATGATCAGATGCAGGCAGTGGGATGAAATGCAAGTAGAAGATGAGGAGGGATATTAAGGTCTAATGTCTAGCTAGTAGGCCATTACACCTCATATTAGGGCCTAGATTAGAGAGACAGCAGCATAAAGGAAAAGAAGGAATGGATATGATAGGCATTGCGACTGAAGTGTTGATGTGCATGGTAGGTAGTAGAGAAGAATTCATTAAGTTACCATGACTCAAGTAACTCAGCAAAATAAAAGAGAAAGCAAATTTCTTGGACAATGCAGTAACTAGTCCCTGGAAAATTTAATGTTGACTCTATTAATAAATTTGAAAGTAGGAAGTGTACAATATACAACAGGAAATGGTTATTTGGCCAAAATCTAAGCGGTATTGAATTTTTTGAAAAAAAAAAACAAGGATAGTCATAACATTTGAGAACATAGATGGTTACATATGTTAGTAGGTAGCAGTAAAGAAAATATATTTGTTGTGTTACCATCTGTTTCCAAGTGCAACAGTCAAGTTGTGGGAGTATCATATCGTTTGGGTTCCACATGTTCTCAGCAAATTTATTGTGTTTTTGTGTATTAAATGCTATATGAAAGTAACGACAATCCAGATAGCTTTCCTTTTTGAAGCCCTGAACCCCTCATATCCTTCAAATCATAATATGCCTTGTATACCTACTAAATATCAGCAAGAATAGAAAGCACTGAGTTAAAAAACATGAACAGAAGATTCCCGCAGGCAAAGCTCATAGGCTGAGTAGAGAGGAAACAGCTCAGGATACGCATTCTGATAGCAAGGGGCACCCAGAGGAAAGAAGAAATGAGTCATTTTGAGTGAATCAGTAATTCTTTCACAATGGTGATCTTTGCTTGAGGAAAATATTTATGCACCTGGATCTGTTAAGGGGAGATATTGTCAATGTTGAATGCATATTTAACTATCTGTAGGCATTTAAATCATGGAATTTGTAGCAAACTATTTTTTTTTACAGCTCTTCCAAGTACAAAATCAACAAATTAAGAAAACGTGGGCGGGTGGTGCAACAGTGGCTTAGTGGCAGAATTCTTGCCTGCCATGCCAGAGACCCGGGTTTGATTCCAGGAGCCTGCCAATGCGTTTAAAAAAAAAAAAAAATACTGAGCGATAATAAAACATTCGCAATTCAATGATTTCAATGTCTTTTTGCTGATAAAAGTAAGCAAAAATGATTCAAAATTAAGAGTAAAGTGGACTGGGAGTATAAATGCACAGCACTAGTAGCTTTATTTTTATGACTTCTTCTTATAAACACAAATCTCTTTTTAAATTCAATTTGATTTATACATTATATAAACTTCTATAATACGCTTGGACATCGCATAGTTGAACTATGTGTGTTTTAGGGCAAATATTGAGAGAAGCTGTGTTCAATACCAGCGTCTATACCATTTAAACAATGGAAGCATCAGGTAAGTAACAACATTTGGACAGCAAGTCAATATTACTATGAAAGGTCTCCAATAATGAGCAAATTCAGACCAATACACAGTTTGAGTATTTGGTTTTCTTATTGACAAAGGTTGCTTTCAATCACACTGTATCTATTACCATATCAATCATCACTCTAAATGAATACAACGTTATCATTGACAAAGACATCACTTAGGCATAGAAAATAAAGATTCCAAATAAGAAAATAATGAAAGGTAGGTTGTTTACTGCACAAAAGTGAAAAATATACCTTAAGAAACTATTTACAGGAAAGTAAAGAAATAGGGGACTGCTATGAATATATACTTGCTTCCAATGACCTTGAAATAGATGACAATACCACGCTGTAATCATTAAAGATAATGCAACTGCGTATTTTCTTTGGTAGGCACATTAAGGTATAGAACTGAACTGATAAAAATGATTTACATGCTGGATTAAAATATTGGCAGTTTTATGGAGTGAAATGTCACTATTTTGCTGTACCTTCAAGTTTTACATTTCTTCCTTTGAATCCCTGTCAGTTTTCATGAACAGCAGAGAGTTTAATCAATGCTTGAGATAACAATAGCAAAACATTGAATATTTCTCGTACTAACAATCAAAATGTTTACAAGGTATCATAAAGTAAAATGACAAACAAATATATCCTTGTTATTATATTACAAATTAAAGTGTTCATGTCTAAAAGAAAAAAAAATACTTGGGCATTTAAAAGAAACCTGCATTTCCACTAAATAAACTGTCATACTTACTGGTTTAGCCTAAAGCATTTGGTGTGCAGTAAGAAATTCAAGATCAGGAAACTCAAAGTCTTTACTTATTACACTTAAAACCATTTTTTTTTAACTTCTGGCTTGCAAAGCACTTGTGGAACAAGTCTCTGTATATGCGTTTCAATGTTCTTCAAAGACTTCGATTTAGTTTGCAAATTTGTTCCATTGTGTAGATTAAGATTCCCTTTGACCTAGATAAAGGAAGCTAATGGTGTTATCTTGGCATGAAGAATGTGAGATATTTATTTAGGTTCATTTGTTAGGTTCCAAAATAATATTCTGGGAAATCAGGAAACAAAAGAGAGGGAGAGATGGCATAAAATGACAAGGAGAATCAAGAGCGAAATTTCAAGCAGATTCAGCTGAATGAAGGGACATGTAGAATAGCGTGACACGTTTGGCCATTAAGGAAAATCATACAAATGAATGTGAGAAATGGATGGACAATTTTATGGTAGGGGTAGGAAGAGCATGTAAAGTGTGGATGCATAAAGGTCACAAAGAAGGGAAATGGGAGGAAAGAAGCGTACAGCAATCTAGCTTTATTAGGCCAATGATTACTACTCACCTAGAAATTGCTTCTCAGGCCTATAAAGATGTGAGCTTTTAAGTAAGAAGGAAATTCTGTTGATACTTATGAATGCTTTAAATGATGAGAATGTATGTCCTCCTCAAAGGGTTTGAGAAAATACTTTAAATGGAAAACTAAACACCTTTTGCTTTCAACTTATTTCTTGTAGATTAACTTTATTTTCCTGTTATAAGTACAAAACTGAAAGTCTTACATTTTAAAATTTGATATAATAAGGAAATGAAAACTCAGAAGCAAGTTGTTTTTTCAAATAAATAAAATTTTATTTAGTATCTATTTTCACATAAGGCAAGGAAAGTAAGCAAATCTTCAATAGACAAAAAAAGACAATTATCAAATATAAACTGTATCTTAAACCTTACTCATATATTAAAACTAAACTAATTCCCCATAATTAACTTATATTAGAAGTACACGTCTCAGAATTAACTCATATCAGCATTTTCAATCTGTTTCTTATTGGCATAAGTCCCTTCCCATACAACCCAGAACCGTCCAGCATATCTAGGTCGCTGCCTTCTAAAACTAGGGTAGACTAGCTTTTGACTTTAGGGCCCAAAATGACTTTGCTAAAATGATTCCTTCACTTTTGTTCCATATTCTGACACATTTTTCTTGTAATTGTGACTGTTTTTGCAAATATCTTTTCTTTCACTTATTTCACAGACCCACAAGTTAGATAGAAGTAACAACTAGAAATAGCATTTAATGCTGGACTGGAACCCTCATTAAATTATACCTCGGACATAACAAGATATACACACATAACTTTTCATTATTATTTTAATAAGCATATTGGCATAACCCTGAGAGAGCTTCAATAGCAAAAATATCTCCTATTTAATGTCTACTTTAATAAGATTAATTTATTGTAAATAAAATAATGGAAAACAAAAATCCTACAGCCAGGCACGTTTCACAATCTTAACATAGAAGCTTCTGATGATCAGATTACTAGCTGAGCGAAATGGCCGTAACACAGACAGATTCACAAACTAGACATAGAAACCAGGAGATATTGAGAAGAGTTTCTAATCAGTGTGAAGAAAGAAATTGCACTTAAAGTTATTTTAATTTTCCTAAAAAGTTATAAAGAATTCATGAGAGATGTTTCCTTAGAAAAGAAGAGATGTCACTGAGATGCAAGAAACAAAAATCCCTAAAAATAAGCCAAAGGCAAAAAGAAGTAGTAAGAGGAAGTACATTCTTCCTTAATGGATTTGGCAGGAAAATTACAATAAAATCCTGATCTCTTTGTCTAAACTATAGCCAGTGAAAAGTGGTGAGAAAAGGAGAACAATTGAAGGTAATATTAAAGCAGTTGAGTAGCACTTAATGGGACATAAACTAATCATTAGCAAAAAGCAAAAAAAAAAAAGTCAATAATATTATAAATAAATAACTTACTATCTTTTATTTAAGTATAGGCTTAAAGACCCAAACATCATCGTTTGCAAATTTATTTACTGACGGATAGTCAAGGGAAAATATCTCAGATAATTACTAGTCCTAGCCCAAGGCTTCACACATATACAGTATTGGGGTCTTTATTTGTAGAAATATTAAGAGCCAGAAAGATTTTTAAAATAATAGTAACTGGGTTTGATTCCCGGTGCCTGCCCTTGCAAAAAAATAAATTAATAATAATAATAATAAAAAATAAAATAATAATAGTAGCAACAGAAAAGGATCCTAAAATTCAGCTAATATTTAATAATAATGTAATCATAACAATAATAGCTAATACATACAAGTATGCATATTTTATATTTAACGTTCTAGCCTGAGATGTCAATGGATAAATGTTACCAGACTATTGCTTTATTCAGTTTCTGCCTATTTCAATTTTCCTTAATTACTAGGTTTTGTCAATATATGGTAGATCTCCTTTCTTTTAGAGATTCAGGTAGGTTTGTAGGGGTTAGTTAACTAGGGCAAGTTGCCATTTGAATAACCCCTCCTGAATTGTTCTAGTTTGAGTAATTCTGGTTTTGTCTGGATAGTGTAGCTCGAATTTGCCACCCACTCAAGTGATGAACCAACAGAAAGGGAAATAAGAATCATTGGCACCCTATGAGACAGGCTGTTTAAGTGACTACATTTGTTTAAAGTAAAAGGAATCAAGAAATTCGTTTGTTCACTCCAGGGGTGCTCATTGAGGCACTCTGCAAGGCAGTTTGCATGTGTTATTTTTAAGCCCCACAGGAACCTTGCAAAGGAAGAATCATTATGCCCATTTTTCTCATGGATGAGAAAATTTAGGCTGGGTGGAGTTAAGTGACATGCTGAAGGTCTCAGGGCCGGTTAGTGGGCACTGGGCCTGTGTGACCTCAAAGCTCACACCATTGCCGCACGCCCGTGCCTCAGCATTCCACCCCACCAGCCAAGAACTCAGCTTCCAGAATTCTTTTATCTATTACCTATCAGATGATGCAATTTTTTTTTCTACATAGGCAGGCACCGGGAATCAAACCCAGGTCTCTGACATGGCAGGCGAGAACTCTGCCACTGAGCCACCATTGCCCGCCCACATGATACAATTTTATAAATTAAAATTTTGAATATATTGTTCACTCAAAGAGTATTATAAAGAGAAAATTTTAGAGGACTAATTATAAGATTATGAGTTACTATGTACCATTGATTATGCTTTAAAAATGAGGAGAAATAGGGCAATGCAATGGTGGCTCAGTGGCAGAATACTTGTCCGACATGCTGGAAACCCAGTTGGATTCCCGGAGCCTGCCCGTGCCAAAAAAAAAAAGAAAAAAAAAGAAAAAAAAAACGAGGAGAAATAAAGTAACTTTGAGAGCAAAATATAATTTCTCATATGAGTACTACAAAGTTACTCAAATCACACAATGATATCACATTGTAAATAAAATACATATATATTGTATACACATATACATATATGTACAGTATGTGTATATATGTGTATATATTATATATATTGTATATATACATACACACATGTGTATTGTATTTTCCATTCCTTAAAATCTTATATTTTCTCTTTGCAAAAACAATTATTGTCTGCATTATGGTTGGAAAGTAAGTACTTATGTATGTACTATTGGTAAACATGATATAGAGAAAAAAAATTTAGGATTTAGGGACCTTACTTTGTGATGCTTTCACAAGTTCCTAAATTCCTAAAAGATGGGTGGCCTTCAGTAGTCTCCTTTTCCATATCTCTAAAATTAAAATAATACCTTCATCTGGAGATAATTGTGAAGATACTGTGAAGGTTGTGTGGCATAGAGGCATTACTCAGTAATTGGTGGGTTTCCCTACCTCTTCTACTTATTTCATCAGTCATTACCTTGCCGGGCAGTGAGTATATTTTTCTCAGTGTGTGTGGTGTACATCAACATAAGAGATTTATTCACATTATCAAGTTAAGTAACATTACACAGTGTTATCACAGCTCAATTGACTAATAAAAATTACTTTCTGAATCTCTGGAACAAAGACATTCAAAGTATAGATTCTGAAATATAAAGTAGCGACCTCAAAATCATTGCTAGGGTGAGAGAGAGGGAAGCTGAAAGAGGGATGATCATTCTTTGCTACCATACTGACAAATGCCAGAAATTAAAAGACTTTGGGATTGCTTCTTTCCACTACTGAAGTAGAGGCACAAATCAGTGGAAAATCTTAATCTATGAAGTAGACTTCTGCAGGATTTAGTCAGAATTTGTGTTTGCTTGATTATTTGTTTTTACTTTTACTTACATGGCTGACTTATTTTGCTGAAGAGGAAAAGAGAAGGAGAAAGCACAATCATTCATTTACTAATTAATTTAAATTCACATACCATCTAGTGATCTGATGGAGAACTTGGGAATAATTAAGAAATAAAAGGATCGCAACTAGGGGAGCAAGATTATATAAAAAGTAATTGATTCCTTAATTTTAGATACAGCCAGTGGTGTTTAGAATATTTCCTAAGAATGTCACTTAAATACTGTATTTGGAGTAAGTTCGTAGAATCTATTGTTTCCTAAATATCAGTTCTTAAATGTCAGTTTATAGGCTTTCGTAATCACATTCTCCAGTCTTTTGTCAGATTTTAGAAACATGATTTCTATTGAATTCAGTGGTAATAGTGTGGCTTCAAACTCCAACCAGTGCTCGAAAAATTATCCCTACTAAATATTATGGGTCTTTCCAGCTGTTGATATTAATATTTCCCAAAAATCAAATTTGGAAAATGTTCATATATAGAAGCCATTTGTCATGGTTAGGGACACGTGTCAACTTGGCCAAGTTGTGGTAGCTGTTTATCTGATTGGGCAAGTACTGGCCTGTCTGTTGCAATGAGGACATTTCATAGGATTGGGTCATGATCACGTCAGCTGCATCCACAGCTGATTCCATTTGTAATCAGCCAAAGGGGAGTGTCTTCTACAATTAGTGATGCTAAATCTAATCATGGGAAGCCTTTTAAGGAGGACTCAGAGGAGACAGGCCCCATTCCTGCTTTGGCTGGTGACCCTTTCCTGCGGAGTTCATCCAGACCCTCCATCGGAGTTGTCGGCTTCACAGCCTGCCCTGTGAATTTTGGACTCTGCGTTCCTGTGGTCACGTGAGACACTTTTATAAATTTTACATTTGCAAGTGTTCCCTGTTGATTCTGTTTCTCTAGAGAACCCTAACTAATACACCATTTTTATCAGAATTTTCTTTATCTTTCTTTGTGCATAAGTAGCACGTTGAACCATTTGGAGAATGTTTTCAGGTAAATGAAGATTTTTCATAGGTTAAAAAAATGTTCTTTCTCAACTGCAAACAAGGAAAAATATATACATAAAAACAGCTGTAAATATTAATTTTATATAATCTGAAGATAAAAATATTAAAATATACCAGAATAAATTTTTAAAATTCTTTACATTTGAAAAACATTTCAAGAAATTCCCTAGAATTTCTGCATGTGAACAAAAAAACAGGCGTTGTACAATGTCCTTATGATGACACTGGAATTTATTTTAAAAACAAAATCTGAGCAATCATGCTTTGTCCACTTCAGACAGCTAGTCTTCAAAATGAAGAAATTAAGATGATAAACTAACATCAAATCATTACATATAGTCTTTGTGATTATGGAGAAGGACAGATGTTTTATCTTGTAATTTTTAAAGTTAATGATATGCTACAAATCTTTAGGGTCTGCTTTGCTTATTTCCATTTCTTTTTCAGTGCTAACAAAGCAATATCTTCCAAGCAGACAATGGATCTGGTTGTATCATTTATTAAAAGTAATTTAATGACAATAACAATGTGCTATATTGGTACATTACAGCTTACAACATATTTTCTTTTACTCACAGATTTTCATTTGATCCTTTTAAGAATAAGGCACAGATTTTCATTTGATCCTTTTAAGATCCTTTTAAGATCATTTTGTATGGCTACAGACAAATAATGTAGTCTAATAGATTCAGGTATGAAGAGTGATCCCTGGAATTAAGCAAACTGGAAGCCATACTTCCAGATCCAGCCCCCACTTCCCTGCCTGACCCAACTGTCCTTCAGCTCCCTTAGTTTTCCCTGTTTTCACTAAATAGCTCTCATTATAATGCATTATTATGAATTCTTGTTTACGTACCTGTCTTTCCAACAATATGGGACATTTCTTAAGCCAGGGTTCTAGTTGGTCTTGTTCACATTTTTCCTCCAAAAAAGATCTGGCATATCCTATATAGTGCATTGTAGACTTGAGATCTTCTATTGAATGAATTAATGAATCCTTAATTTCCATATGAAGCAAAAAAACTGAAGGGAGAGAAAAGAGCTGTTTACAATACCCATTGTTCATTCTGTAGCTTCTTGGGATGAGGCTGTGCTTAACTTTTTAATATCGAATTAATTTTAGGTAGGAATTAACTTATTAGCAAACCACTGAACTCAGTATGATGCAAGAAAACAAAAATGATTGTATGCACGAATTCTGTGAAATATTTAAAGTCTTTGCAGATATCCAACAAGTTTGCAGTCCTAATCTTCACACCTACCCTAAATCGTCAATGCAGGTCATCTGTACGCAAGTCATTTGTACAGTGTGGCATGATGATTAAAACTGTAAGCTCTGAGATCAAATTGTTTGGGGTCACAGCTTGTCTCCGACACTGACTCTTTCATCTTGGGCAAGTTACTTCTACGTGTCCCAGTATTCTCATCCATAAGATATGAAAATTGATGAGTTCGTCCTAAGGTTTTTGTGAGGAGTCCTTGAGATAATAACATGAAAGTTATGCAAAATACACTTGCCAATCAAAAAACATTCAATAAATGTTAGCCATTATTATTACTATTTTATATTAATCTTTCTCAGCTTCCAAAGGGTTCAGATGGTCCCAGACTTAAGCTGCATCTGACTCATGCAATTAGCTATAGCTAAATATTCTCTGAAAAGTTGTCAGATCCTCTGCTGACCCTAAAGAAATTTCATTCTGCTCTTCTTAATGGCAGGTTTTTATATTCAGAGCATTTTTTATTGTGAATTTGAATAAAGATTCATTTCATGCAATGTTTCAGCAAAGTTGCATTTCCATTATTAAGGCAGAGGTAAAGGTGAAGGACTTTTGATTCATTGTAGCCGAAGTGTTTAGACCCATGTTTTAAAATGACATTAGTAAAAGTCCATTTAGTTTCAATTTTGAACTGTGCACCTTTTAAAGAACATGTTGATGCTTTCAAATAATACTCAGCTTTTCTCTTTGTCTTGAAATTATCTTAACTGAAAAAAAAAGGTGATGAATAAATTCACCCTGAATCCACAGGCAAACTGTAATTTGAAATGAAATAAACAAAAAAGCAATTAGTATTTCCAAAGTTGTGACTAATAGGATATTTGTATCCTTATTTCTATTCTTTGATATCTTTTGGTACAATTTAATCAGCATCATCTCATTTATAAAAGATATCAAACTAAAATCCTTTAACATTTTTGGGTTTTATTTGTTTGAAACAACATGCAACATGATTTGACTTAATTTTGTCTTTAAATTGAGTGAATGGTAAGTAGTTCAAGGCTAGCTAGCAAAAGATTCTGGACTAAACATTTTATCTTTTCCATATGTCTATGTTGTAATTTAGAAGACTTTTTAAGAGAGTCCTGAACATTTTATGTATATTAAACAAAAGTTTAAGAACAGAACCAATCATCCAGATATAAATGATCTAAATTGCATGAAAAACTGGGTTGTCTTGAAATACCTGGTTAACTGTATGGCATTCACACTTTTTATCTTGTTATTTGACTTTACATAATGGTGTTGACCACCTGAGGATATAAAAGAAACTCATTTTATAGAAGGTAAAATAAAAATACGATTCATACATTCCATCCGGTAGAGTTCATTATAATCATAGGACAATGCATTAAGTCTACAGGGTTCTTTAATGATAAAGGGCATAGAGTAAGTCATTGCCTTTTTCATTATGATGAATATTTATTCAGAACTGTCAGGAATACTTACCACATACTATGTCATGTTCATTAAACATGTTATACAGCAGTCTATCAAAGACAGAATCAAAAGATCTGCCAGAGAAAAATGTATTTCATAAGTAACAGAGATCATCATTCATTCAAAAACAGAATACTCCATTCCAAACAATATCTTCTTTTCTTTTTTTTTATGGTCCTCACCCAGCTCCCAACCTTCAAAATTCAGTAAGAAGACATCAAATAAAGGAGCATAAATAAAGTCAAAGGTTTACCCTTGATATATATTTAAAAACTGGAACAGAATGGTTACATTCCTGATAGCTGAAACCTTTAGTTTACAAGCTTATAAAAGGGAAAAAAATATTTAAAAGCATTTATGCCTAGAAAATACTGGTAACCAGTCAGCATTGCCCCAATCCACTACTCCACAGATGACATCATCATCATCATCATCATCAAACGTTGGAAGAAAAAAGAGAGGAAGAGAAAAAGAGGGAAAGAAAGCATGCACTGTTAAGATCTCTATAGCAGAAAAAAGAGATCTTTTTCTGTTTCACTGCATGGCGTCAACAACTTAGTGAATAATAAATCATATGAAATAGCGTATTTGTAAATGAAATGAAAAGAGAAGGCAAGCATCTATTTGTTAAATAAATTTACATTTCCAAAGCAGTTCTGTTAATCCCAAATTTTGTTGAGCATGGTATTGAAGATGATGTATTTATAATTTTCTTCTTTAACCAAGAATGATTTATTCATGTTGAAAATCATTTCCCTTGCTTTTTATTTTATTTTTAACTTTTAGAAAAAAAAAATGAAAGTATTTGTGAGCAGTTGAAAACTAGCCTGGCTAGGTTGTTCGGCCCCCTTGGAGAGGGGGGAATAAAGTGTTTCCTGGGGGAGCAAAATAAACTGTTCTAGACAATTTTGGAGGTCGAGTGTTGCCAATGTGAACAGCTATCTAATAGGTAAAAAAAGTGTCAGTATCATCTCTGCTTTTCCTTTACCAAAAGTAGACCAACATTTTTTATTATTTTCTATTATTTTCTTTTTCTGCCAAGAATTTCCACAATGGGGAAAGTTAGAATATCTGGGTTTACTTAGGTCATTCACTATATATATAAGGATGTGAGCAATTTTTACTAAAGCTTACTAACTGAAAGTGAGGAAAATAATATTTTTCTTATTCAAAAAATATTTTTTGAAGCTTATATGGGCACACTACATATAAAAAAACAAAAAAAAAACTTTGGAATATGTATCGAAAATCTGTGAGATAAAAATATGCTTCACAAGTTAGGGAGAGCATCATTAATTAAAAAACTATTGAAAATAAAGTTCTTTCTCCTGGCCCTTAAGCAATCCCTGAATAATTTTTTCTTACTTTCCCTAGTGTCATCCTCACCAACCTTCCTCTTTCAAATCTGTTTATTTAGAGAATACGCTGAAAAACAAAAACATGCTGTCATATATTTTTTCTTGTGTGAGTAAAAGTGTGATGCAGTTGTTTAGTGGGATGAAAATTGTTAAGCAATTGACCTGGAAATTAAAAATAATTACATATTTGAACACAAAATACTTAAATATTCCTTTAATATATAATTATTTGATATATAATGTTTTTAAGGTAAAAAATAAATTAAGACTACATGTAAAACAAAGCAAACCCCAATAAAAGTTGTGTATTTGTAATGCTTTCTCATAGAATTATCTAGCATTTCTATATTAATATAGAATGCTCATAAATAATATACAAAATCAAAATTCTAGAAAGAAACCTCTAAATAACAAAAGAATGGTAGAATATTTTTTCACCATCTTATATTTTAGTACATTTCTGAGAAGAGATGAGCATAGCAGAGAAAACCGAGCTGCCAGGAGTCAGGGTAGCCTATTAAGAGAAGCTGAAGTGGAAATAATAGTTAAGCCATTGATCACTGGAATAGCATAGAGAACAGGCCAATCTGGAGAACATGCGGAGTCCCCCACTGTTCGAATGGGTGAAGCTGTCACCAAGGGAGGGTCAGATGGATCGGTGCTAATATAGAAAAATATCTACTGCAGAGGGAGCCCCAAAGGAAAGGCTCATGGTATTGTATGGACTGAGGGGCTAAGGGGAAGGAAAAAGGGGAAGGACTAGCAATGGAAAAGTAGTCAGAGTAGAGAAAAGGGCCTTCAAGGACTCTCCATCTGTTCCTTGATACGGAGATCCCAGCAGCACAACTGAGGAAAGCCTTGGTTTTGAGACCCTCAGCCGGAGCCTCCAGTGGAGGTTCCTGGCCTAGGAATGCAGAAGTGCCTAAGAACATGGCAAGCTGGAGGTTCATGGTGGGGTGAGGTGGTGAGTCCTTGAGTGCAAGTCACATCAGAGATGGCAATGCTGGCTGTGCATCAGGCCTGATGAGGGGAGGGTAGCTTTCCCCCATGAGGCCTTCGAAGTAAAGACTTTACCAGGTGAAGTCTTTCTAATTGTCTGTGGTCAGGGCTGAAAGATTACATGTAAATTTGGGGCCAGGAGCAGGACCCCTTAATTTCATTATAGTATAATTCTATTAAAATTGGCAATCCATAAATATTTCTAGAGCTTCACCTTGTTTGTTTTCTTAATCAGTAGCAGATTTTCTAACCCTGCCAGGTAACATATTCTTGTATTTGATTATTCAAAATAACTACGACCCACACATCCAGAAATTATGCATTTAACATAGTAATTGATTATTAATATTAGTCAATTATTAGTATAATTTGAAGAAAAGTTACCTCTATTTCTGGGCTGAGGTTAGTCTAAAATGAGTCCTATTTTCTAGTTTTATCAATTTCCCTATTTCTTTCACCACCATTATTTTTCCAGCTCTAAATTTAACAATTTTTGACATCATGTTGACTTTTCATCACCTCATCAGTTTCTGTCGTTGTTCCCTCGCAAACATCTCTCAGTTGCGTGCCTGAGATATGCCTGCTCCCCCACCCTCAGAGCCGCCATGCTAATCTAAGTCCTTATGGCTTCATACATGGATTACTACAACAGCTTCATAAGTGCTCTCCCTTACAACTTTCTCTCCCCTCCAATCCATCTTGCATACTTTTGACAGACTAATTTTGCAAGGAGCCAATTTCATCATTTTACTTCTATTGTCAAAAATTGAAGAAAGCTTCTGCTGCCTACCACATCAAGTCTAAATTCCTCTGCCTGTCTTTCAATGTGCTTTATCATCTGCCTTTTCCCTCCCCTTGCCAACTTATTTTATGGTCTTATGTCAGAAAACCTGTCAAACCTGTCTCCTCTTTGGCTCTTCTTAATCCAGAGATCAGTCTGGAAATTATCCCTGCATCCCTACTCTCCAACCTGATCAATTAGGAAGGTTTCTTTTGCCTCTCTCATTTCCAAATACGAATCCTCTTTAAAGTCCATTCATTCGCACATTTCCTGGAAGCCCTTAGTTCGTATTGATTTGTTATCCCTTTATTGGTAATATATATTATCAGTTGCTCTAAAGATAATATCTAATACACTAATTAATAATCAATTTTTATAGGCCAAGGACTATGTCTAATGGTTTGTTTACATAATCTCATTTAATCCTTATAAGAATCCTAAAAGATAAAGACCCTTAATGTCCATAGATTTGTAACTAGGATGTAAAGATCCTAGAAACAATGAATGATCCCAAGGATCTTATATTGTCACTAAAAGAAATCCTATATTGTACCTGGGGGGGGGTGCACGTTTAACAGACAAAAATACAGAACATCCGACTGTTCCAACCCAGCTCTAGAGGAGTGCAGGTATATGGAGCACCAAGATGAGAGAATATGCTAGGCACAGGGTCAGACATGAGTTGCATTAGGACTTACAAACAGGAGAGGGTCTCCAGAAGTCTGGAAAAAAATGGAAATGGTGCTCCTCAAAGGTGAGAGTGCAAGGGGCAGTTTATAAGGGTTTAGGACAAAGACATTGCATAGTATGTGACCAGAGTTTCAGCAGGGTCTCATGACACAAGGGTGTGGAGATTGGTTACGAGTAGTGATCAGGGGAGAGGAGTTTTAATGCTTCCTAAGGTAAGTGGTCTATGATACCATCTGTACATTCTTTCCTCTCTGAGGAGGTCTGTTGGCTTTTGACTTCTGTCCTGGTCACATAGGCAGCTACATACGTACAGCAACTTACTCTCAATACGGAGGGGGAGCCCCACCAGTTACATTTAAATTTCAGATAAAAACCCAATACTATTTTGTATAAGTATACTCCATGCAATATTTGATATTAATTTACTAAAAACTTATTCATTGTTTATCTGAAATCTAATTTAACTGGCGTCCTGTATTTTCTCTGGCAAACCTGGCCTAAATCTGATGTGGATTTCAAAGGCCTTTTATACCAAAACATGCTATCTTTTCCATACCCTCTTAACAAGAACGATGATAACGCTTCTCTACAGTCTCAGCTTACATTTCTAGTCAAGCAAAACTAAAAGACTGTACCCTGGGATTCCTCCCATGCTGCTTCAAACATATACAATATAAAAACAAAAACAAAGAACTATTCAAAATAAGGCCACACTCTCTGAGGACCATAAATAGAGTTGAAATGAAAAGTAGTGACTTGGGCTTAAGCCATGTCCCTGCTAGACTACTGGTCAAGAAGCAGGAAGAGGAAGGCAGGGCACTTGCTCTTGAAGGGCAGGGGGACTGAAGATGCTCAGCATGAGACAGAGTCTAGTGTCAGTTTCAGTATTTGAAACTAGGGTCTGAGTAATGCTTCCCAGTCCCAGGAAGGGGAGGGAAAAAGCCATTGCCAAGTACTTTCCGAGGCAAGGGCTTATGTGGTGCTTAGGGACGTGGAGAACAAATGCAAAGCCATGAACAGCAAACCTCTGTCACACCAGTAATACTACCATGGGGATGGAATTCTGAGACCTCATTCCAGTTTTGACTTCCACTGTATGGGTCCTCATTCGGAAGTAACTAATATTCAACTTAATAGGAAGGAATGAATGCTTAATGGGAGACAAAACTAGCATTCATACCAAAATCACAAAATGCAAGGAAAAAACTGTGAAGACAAAACAACAAATAAATCTATAATCAGAAGATAAATGCACTGCAGAAAGAATAAATAAAATGTAAAAATAAAAGAAAAACTGTTAAATAGTTATTTTAGTAGGCTTAAAATATTAGAGGAAGGGATAACTAGGCAAAAAACAAAAGCAAGAAAATTATAGAACCAAAATAGAAAGAAATAAAGCAAGATCAAGAGATTATACGTAAGAACCATTAGAAATATGGAAAATTAAAAATATCGATTGAAATAAAAAAATTGGAGATTTAAGATACATTCTGATATAGAATTGAAATTTAAAAAATTGGAGATTTAAGATACACTCTGATATAGAACTATAGAAGAGACTATCATAAATTTAAAAATAGTACTGAGGTATTTCTCCAAAATTTGGCACAGAGAAACAAAGTAATAAATCAATTTAAAGTGAGCAGTGCATGAGTTAGTTTGCTTAGTGACAAACAACAGAATTAACTCCAAGTCATTAAGGTACAAGAGATTTATAAAAGTGTCTTAGGAAAGGCAAAGACTCTTTATGAGAGTCGGAGACCCAGGCCAAGCTTGTATATCACATAGCCAAGGTGTCTGGAGACCCGTGAAACCTAGAAAACTATTTACTTCTAAAATGCAGTAGTGAAACAGGCATAGTATAGACATCCCCATTCCAAGAGGGGGAATATAGAATGAAAACGGGAGCCATGGGTCACCCCCAAGTCAAAAGGGCAAATTCCATTAGATTCTGAGGTCTGAGAATTGTCTGTGGCTTAATGCTTTGCCCTCTGGTTATCTTGAGCAGCAGTCCCACCCTTTCCACGTGTCAGGATGGGCCCATCATTTCCAAACACTGGGGTGAGCACATCCTTTCCAAAGGCTGGAGATGACCTACCCTTTCCAAACTGCAGGGCAGAGTTCCTTCTCTCTTGGCCCAGTGAAGTGGGCCTTCAGCCCAGACCATTGTATCCATGGCTCCACCCTTGGGATCATTCTTGTTCATTTCATCCTGTCTCTGAAACTTCCAGTCTAGGCTGGCAATGCTTCTGCTGATAGAAAATTCTCAAAAATATTTTTAGTTTTCTGTGCAATTCAAGGAGGTCGAAGCGATCAGAAAAAAGGATCTTCCACAGATCCTTCCTGGATAATTGTATTTCTGATCCTGACTTCCTATGAAAGAGTTGATTGGATCAGTGAGTCTCATACCTAATCTCATTAACAAATGGCTGTTCAGTCGCACCCTCACAGGGATTGTCATATTCTGTGGACTCATCTCACCTATAAGGGCTGTTTCTGGCCTTAGTCTCAGAGCAGTTTATCTGGATGGGCTAAGAACCTTCCAAATAATCTATTGCTGATTTCTTTTTTTTGTATGCTGTATGGCGGGATCATATTTCATTCTTTTTCCATGTGAGTATCCTATCATTGCAGCACCATTTATTGAATTTGTGTTTGTTTTTGTTGGTTTCTTTGTCTGGGAAGCCATGGGTCAGGAATCGAACCTGGGTCTCCCACATGGCAGGTGAGAATTCTACCACTGAACTAACCTCGCACCCCCCTATTGCTGATTTCTTTTTGCACTCTCAAATTATGGGGTACTTTCAATGAAAAGGATATGTTCAGGACGTAAATAGACTAGGCTCCTTTGACAAAGGGGTGGGTCCCAGAAACTTTGAGAAAAGAAGACTCAGGCAGCTTTTTACAACCACTCAGCTGCAAGTGGTTGTAAAAACCAAACTGCATATATGACATATTTCTCAGTTCTAGAATGTTTTTTATCATAATAGTTCTAGAATATTTATTATTATAATCAGGTGTCTTTTTTTTTTTTTTTTTTTTCATAGTCAGACACCAGAAATTGAACTCGGGTCTCCGGCATAGTAGGCGAGAACTCTGCACTGAGCCACAATGGCCCGCCCTGTCTTTTTCATATGTCTCATTCCTTTTCCAGCCTCTCCCCTTTCCCTCTCTAATATTGCTATACTGGAATGGTTTAAGTTAGTAAATTCTTCTGTCTTTCCTTTATCATATTTTCTTTTTTTTTTTATTCCTCATTGTTCCAATCAGGTAGTTGATGCTGAGGACCTAACATCAATACAAAATTCCTGAACAACCTGGGGATTAGAAACCTGCTTCAACAGCCTTTCTAGCAGCCAACAAGTTGTCAACAGATGTTCAGTGCTACCCAGAATCTATATGAGATTCAACTAAGAGAAACCTGGAAGAGGTCCTCAAACTGTATGCCCTGATTACTTTCCGAGAACAGTGTACCAGCAGTTTCCCTACCACTGTGGACAGTCTGGCAAATATTAATAGCTAACATTTGTTCTTCATTTATGTTCTGGGATCCTTCTGACCATTTAAGTGCATTTATTCATATGATTCCCACAATTGGACTTGAAGGCAGTTACTATTTGTGCTGGTTTGAAGCTGTATATACCCCAGAAAAGATTCACGTGCTTAAATCCAATCCATTCCTGAAGGGGTGGAAACATTTTATGTAAGATCATTTGGTGAGGAGGATCTTAAGTTGAAATGTGACCCACCTCACTCGGGGTGGGTCTTAATCCTCTTACTGGAATCCTTTTTAAGAGGGAAAACAGAGAACATACAGAAAAAAGCTCCACAGAAGCCCGAGAGAAAGGCCAAAGCTAAAAGAAACCGAAGACAGAGAAAAGACACAGAGAAGCTGGAGAGAAGTAACCAGAAGCTGAAAGCAATGAACTCTAGGAGAAAGGTACCAGCAGACACCAGCCATGTGCTTGCCATGTGACAGAGGAGTGCCTGATCACCAGTAACTTGGCTTTGAAAGAGAAAGCATAGCCTGTTGATGCCTTGATTTGGACATTTTCATGGCTTCAGAACTGTGAACTTTAAGTTAATAAATCTCCATTGTAAAAACCAACCCATATTTGCTATATTGCATTGAAACATTATTAATAACCCTTAATTTACAGATGAAGTAACTGCAGCCCTGAGAACGTAAGTAAATTGTTCAACATCAAATGGTCAATAAGTGTTAGGAAGAGTAGAACCCAAATTGTTTAATCATAGATCTGCAGTATTAAACACGAGTTAGTGGCCTTCTGATGATTGAAAAGAATTTGAGTTTACTCTTGTGGAAGTGGAGTTCTTGTGATGCCTAGAGTTAAATTTTGTGGAACTAGAGTTGATAGCAAAACTTCCATGGTCATGGAAAAGAACCAACAGAGTTCTCAACACTTCCTTTAACTTCCAAAGATAGCAGCCTCCATTTCCATATCTTCTCTCATCTGTAATCATTGAGAATGCTTATATCTGAAGGGCAAACCTCAGAGTTACCCAATCCAAGTAGAAAGAAAAGCATTCCCAAAACAACATTGAGTAAATTGTGGACCCAGGTAAATCTCCTAAATGAACCAGAGGAAGTGAAATATGTTCTCAAATTCAGGTACATCAAGGACAGCAGCAACCTAAGAACTGATGTGTTTGACTTTTAATCTGAGAAATCTGCTTTGAAACAAAAGCCAATTTAGCAAAAATAATATTCAATGATCAAAGATGTGGTAGCTCCTTAAGACATCAAAAGCAGTAAAATGACTTTAGTGTTAGTTATAATTTCTGAGTGTCAATTATATGCCAGGCATATATTTTCCAGTCACATTATTTAAAAAAATATTACCCTCATATTATGGTGAGTGAATTTGATTTTGGTAAACTGAAAGCTATTTTTTCAAAGCATTCTCTAGTCTAATGGGGCAATGTCTGTTTCCCTTCTCCAGTTCAGAATCTAAACCATATTTTATCCATTATTATGGAGAAGATATCAATACCCTCATTTTATAAATAAAGAAACCAAGACTCCTCAGATCTCATAGTTACCATGTGGCAGAACTGAGGGGGTAAACCCAGGTTTCTTTTGATTCAAAACCAAACCAAACCAAACAAAAATAAATCTGAGATTTCCTGTTTTCCAAGCCAGCATGCCAACATTTGAACCCAACCCTCATCTTTATCTAGAATTATCTCTTCTCCAAGCTGAATTTCCTCAGATGTCTCAACTGAGTTCATAAGGAATAATATTAAGACTTCCTCTCAATTCTTGCTGTTTCCCTATGTCGCTCTGTCAAGAATTTTAAAAAGGGACACTGATAATTGACCGCATTTACTGCCCAGCAGAGAATTATATCACAAATCTTACCACGTTGAAGTCTCAGTTTTCTACAAATGGGTGTACAGTATTTACTTACCTGTTTTACAAGATGAATATCAAATGAAATGTCATATGTCAAACAACTAATATAGTGCTATATTATTTGCATTATTATTAATATTACTAGAATAGGTACATTTGGTGATAAATATTATTTCAAAAAATTATCTGTAGTAATAAACCCTTCTCATGTTAAATGTAGTCTCTTTTATATAAACTTTGCTCCCATCGAAGGTTCTCTAAATGTTTCCTGAGAATTAACATTCTGTATGGTGGACAGACAATGTATTTTGTACTGTCTCTAATTTGCAAATAGGAAAAGACATGGACTAGGAACCATTTTGTAAATTAATGAAACATTTAACAATTATACAGGTTTTGTGACTCCAAATCAGTACATTAAGGCTTTTGATTCACTTATCTTTAATTCATGTGTAGTTCATTGATGCAAATGCTTTGTCCATGACATTTCTATTGAATCAAACATATGCTCCATTAAAGACACCACGTGACTGTAGGGCTTTATCTGGCTTTTTAACTTAACTCAAATGATATTAATGATGGAACACATTCTCATTTTCTTTTAAATTTTTTAGAACAATTTCATACCATTGCTTAAGAGAAAAGATTGCTTGGTAGCCATTGGTAGTAATAAGTGCAAAGAAAATGTACCTGGTAATTATTACCCTATTTAACTTATCTTATTAGCATATATAATTACAAAAAAATTTTCTTTTTTATTTTAAACATTCAAATACACTACATTTATGGATAAAGGAAAATACTGATAAGCAATACTAAGGGGATAAAAATAAGCCTAGTACAATTATCAGGAGTAATCCCATTAACATCTTTATAATATATTTTTTCCAGACTTTTTCTATGTATGTACTTTTACAGTTGTATTTTATGATATGCTTCTCTACTAACAATGTATTGTGAAAAATTCCAAAATCGATAATTACATTACCTCAAAATCATTTTTATGCATCTTTAGTTTTTCAACACATAAATGAAACCCAATTTTCTCCATCGCTAATGATAGGCCTTTAAATAATTTATAATTTTATATTAAATAATGCTTCATTGAATGTCTTTGTAGTTAAATATGTTTTCTAATAGTTAACTGTTTCATTAAGATAGATGATTAAAAGTGGAACTGCAGGAAGATGGCAGGATAGGATAGGTCGAATTCACCCCTACTCCAAGGAACAGCTAGAGAAATGAGAGAAAAACAACTGGAAGAGTGATTCCAGGGTGTAAGTGATCTGGGAGGGTCTTCTACACCACATAGGGAGGCCCTGGTTGAACAAAACAGAATATTTGAGACACAGAGAACCAGACACTGTCCAGCTAGTGCAAACAGCCTAATGCGCCCCTTTCCGAATGGAGGCCCAGAGCCCTTAGGAGTGCATGGACATAGAGATGGGGACAAGGAAGTAAGTGCCCTTCTCCCACAACTGGCAGTTGTGCCCATGTGAGGCTATCTGTGCCACATAGCCTCTGCCATGCACAACATGCACCCCTACCCTACCCAAACATCATCACCCACCCCTCCTGACACAAATCCCACAACCTCCACGACCTGTGCCCCACTTACACTCACACATCTGCATTCAGGCCCTCCTGGACCCCTCCCCTTGTGCAAGGACACACATATACCCTGCCCTCCCTGTGCCCCAATTTGGTGCCCTGTACCCCACACCCTGACACTCATAACCCACGTACTCTTCCTGCTCACCCGCACCCTGCCCCAGCACAGCTGCACTCTGCCCCCATCCACCTCCTGCCACGTCCCCCTCAGCGCACCCTGTTTCTGCACTCCAAGGCCTGCCTGAGCTGCACCTCACCCCAAAGTCCCAACACTGCACCTCTACAACACTGTGACTGGTACCCCAAGCTCACAGACACCAGTGTATCATTCCCTACCCATGCATATACCTGCACCACAACCCGTTAACACACTGATGTGCTCCTCCCCAACGCCCACATCCTATTCCACATCCATCCCGCAAATACAAAGCTTTAAACTACTGAAGGAAATCAATTTCCAAAGTAAAACCCTGTCAAGATGTTTACATGTCATGAAGACAACAGAAGATCACTAACCATATGAAGATACAGACAGATATAGCTCAGTCTAATGACCAAATTAAAACACTGGAGGAGACACAGACTTTGGAACAACTAATCAAACATGTTCATAAAACCCTACTAAATAAAATCATTAGTTTTTGAGGGTGGGTAATGACATAAAGGAGATCAAGAAGACACTAGAAGAGCATAAAGAGGAATTTAAAAGAATAAATAGAAAAATAGCAGATATCACAGATTATTAAAGGTGCTGTAGTCCAAATACTAGAGGAATACAACAGCAGATTTGAAAAGGTAGAAGACTGAATAAGTGAACTAGAGGACAGGACAACTGATTTTGAACACACAAAAAGCAAATGACAAAAAAATGGAAAAATTTGAATTAGATTTCAGGGAAATGATGGGCAAAACAAAGCACATAAATATAAGACTCATCAGTGTTCCAGAAGGAGAAGAGAAGAGTAAAGGGCTAGGCAGAAAACTTCCATCATAAAGGACAGAAATACACAAATCAAAGAGGGCCAATGAACGCCAAATAGAATAAATCCAAATATGCCTGCCCCAAGACACATACTAATTAGTTTATCAAACGTTGAAGAGAAGTACAAAATCCTGAAAGCAGCAAGAGAAAAACAATCTACTACATTCAAGGGAAACCACATGAGACTGAATTTGGGCTACTCAGCTGGCACTATGGGGGTGAGAAGGCAGTGGTATGATATATTTAAGATCCTGAAAGAGAAAGACTTCCAGCCAAGAATTCTGTACCTAGCCAAATTGTCCTTCAAAAGTGAGGGAGAGGGTGGGGCACACAGTGGCTCAGCAGGCATAGTTCTCGCCTGCCATGCTGGAGACCTGGGTTCATTTCCCAGTGCCTGCCCATGCAAAAATAAATAAATAAATAAAAATTAAAAATTAGAAAAACAAGTCTTCCCAATGTGCTAGATGATACATGTCATCTTTTTGTTGCAATTGCATGTTTTTCTGAGTAAGTTTTTCTTTAATATGCTTTTTACTATTTTTGTTTGTTATTCTGTACAAATTATTAAATGTCTATAAATCGCAGTTACTTCTTCAGTGAAATGGGGTTGCTTTATCACATCTCTGTGCCTTTGCCCTATATGTATTTCCATTGTAATCTTATCAAATTGTATATTGGTTAAATCAAATATATAATGAGAGGAGACAATCAGGTAGCTCTTGTTTTAGGTGCTGGAAATGCACTAGTTTCTCTTCAACCCACTGGACTGTGAATTATTTGATGGAGGAATCAATTTTTATTTATTATTTTATCATGAGCTCCCTGTACTAGCTTTACTCAGGGTTCAATGAACATTTCACGAAGGGTTTCCTTGGCAGGATATGTAGCCTCCTACATTCCAAAGCTGCCGAGTTTCCCCATCAAGCGAAAGATGCTCTAACTCTTTTCCAGGACTCAAGAAATCTTGGGGTTTCAGGAATATTCCATTTGTTGTCTGGGGGAGTTTTCATGACAAGATTTATGACTGTGCTAAAGAACTGAGGGGAGAAGGAAAACAGTCTCCATCAGGAGCTGCTTTAATAATCTCTTACTCGTTCTGCCATATACATAGAGAAATGCATGCATCCAGTTGAGTTGTCACGGGAGAAATATGTCGATTCTCTGTGAAATATGCAAGTACCCTCGGGAATATATCTAGGAAATGAGAATATTTGCCCGATGTGTGCTTCTTACAAAATTACTGAAGCTAAGATCATGATTGGCTAGCCTTTCAGAAAATTCAGATGAAAGAGACAGTGTAGCCACAAAGTCAGAATGAAATACAGGACACCCTCTGGGTTTGTGGATTCAGGATTCCCAGTATTTATTATCAACATGACATGTACTTGATTGATTGATTCTCCTCTGGGTTGCTTCAGCCCCACTTGCTGAGTCCTCTTGGCTGCCATAGTCACATAAATGGCCCCAGGCTGGGAACACAAGTTCTTTGCAAAGGAGAGTTTAGCAAATGTTTAAAAGGTGCTCAGGACAAAGGAGCCCTAATATAGACTTCTTCCCTGATCTAATTAGATGAAATAAAAGACTTGGGGGTGGGGTGGGGAGTAAAGGGAGAGCTTTGGATTGCCCTGAGTTATTTTTAGATGGGCAGAAAAAAATCCCTCATGTTTGTCCAGTTCCAGGAATCTTTACCAATTTCATTTCCCAAAATAAGAAACAGTCTTGAGCATACATTTGTTTACCCAGAAAATGAAATATTGTGAGTTTGATGTGGAACAATGTGTACATGAAAAAAAAATGATGGGAATATATCTTTCAGTGTTCTTTGCATCAGTGTTATTATGAAGAGCTACTGTTGGTAACCCAACAAAATGGAAAAAAATCTAGAGCGCTGTAAGTTCCCCAAAGAATGCTCTCATCTTCAGCTTCCACTATACCAAATCCAAACTCTATGATTAAGTACATAAAATTCATATGCACAGGGTGCGCGGGTGGTTCAGTGGTAGAATGCCCGCCTTTCATGCAGGAGACCCGGGTTCGATTCATGGACCATGCACCCCCCCAAAAAAAAAAATTCACATGCACAAAATATATTGAAGAAGCATTGTTTCATATGTTTAGATTCCTTTTATCATGCAAAGCATATGGTAACCTAGTATAATTTACTAGGACAAATTAGAAAGCAGCAATAATAAGGAAATATGTAATTATCAGGTAGTGAAGTATAATGGACATTATTTTAGGTCTGCTGAAAACAAAGCTATGACCAAAATGGTCACTGATGAAATGTAGACTGTTAAGATAGTGTCTTTGAGAGGAATCAGTTG
Organism: Myrmecophaga tridactyla; assembly: GCA_004026745.1. NCBI lineage: Eukaryota > Metazoa > Chordata > Mammalia > Pilosa > Myrmecophagidae > Myrmecophaga > Myrmecophaga tridactyla. The sequence continues at coordinate 58,497 of PVIY010001783.1, read as the reverse complement.
GACAAATGGAAAGAGCAAAGATTGTTGACACATGTGGAGAACTTTTTCTATCCTAATTTCCATTGGATATTAAGAAATATTTATAACATTTATTTTTGAAGAGGATGTTTTCTGATACTGTGCACTTGTACATATGTGTATATGTATGCATTGGATACTATGTCATTATGTCCACTAAATTTTTTAAAAAGTTTTGATTTGAAAACAAAACAAAACATATGCTACTATAAATTAACTCACAATAGTAAGTGTTGGTTCTTTATATAATTTCTAGTAACACTATGTATTCTTGTAATCCTTTCTTATGGCACTACTACCTAAAGAATAATATGGAAAGAATCATAACAGAAAGGAATTTTACAGAATATACAGTAATTTTACTAAAGCAAACTAGTCATATCCAATTTTCATAATCTGAATCTTATTCAATTATTTGGGGGATTTCATTGGAAACTAACTTTATCTTGAAATAGTTAAAAATTTAAATCAAAGTAACTAAACTTCTTTCCAATATATAAATTACAGTCTTATTAAAAACTGGATATGTAAAGAACATTCTTTCTTTCCAACATACAGTCCTATTTCACAGGACTGTATGAGCAGTTTAATATCCAACTAACATATTTACCGTAGAAATTACTGTCATCTGTTCCTTTAGCTTTCTCATTTTCTTCCATTTTAAATATTTCCTTTCTTCATTCACCTAACAATAAAATGTATCTTAAGCTGATATTTGCATTAAGGGGGTATATTTCTTAGTTTTTAAAGTTGATAAGAAGCTTATATATTTTTTCTTTTACTAGCAAGTTAATTTAGCTTTTATTTTTACCCACATAACAACCCATTTTTCACTGTGGTTTTGTAGTCTGTGTAAGGAAAAAAAAAATACTCCTTGTGATTTAAATGAAAGCAACACTTTTTTTTTTAAGTAATGATATCTATAATACTAAGACATAAAGGGTCTCCATAAATTAGAGTCTTTTATGTTTGAAAATGATTTTAGCTTTCTCTGAAATAGTTTTTCCTCTAAAAAATATTCAGCGAGTGATTTCTCAATGTTAAACAAAGACAAAGCACCTCCAGTGTGTAGATAAAATGGCCTTTCGAACAGCCAACCTTCACCTGCAGCCTTGTTTCTTGGTGTAAATGTTTGACATAGGCTGAGCTTCCCATCACCTTTGTTTCCTGGGAACTTTTCATTCATACCATATGTGGGGTAGCACCATGCTTCAGAAGCTCCTTAAAGCATTTCTTCTGGCCATCTTGCTTCAGGAGATTTACTCCAAATCTAATCCACATTGTTACTTTAAGAGGGCTTTGAAAGAAATAGTGGCAAGAATCACAAAAGAGAAGTCCGAGAAGCTGGATTTCAGAATCATCAGTTGGCACTGATGGGCTCAAATTCAATATAAGCCTTGAAAAGCAGCAATCACTCTGAAAAGCAGAAGTGGAAAAAAATCCCCGGCAAACTATGGACATGTTTCTTTTTCATAGGGTGAAGGGTTCTCTCGGATGGCCTTAGAAATTTAATTGTTGACATATGTGGGGAACGTTTTCTATCCTAATTTCCATTGGATATTAAGAAATACATGAAACTGTAGAATATTTACCTAAATGCTTTCACAACACAGTATAACTCTTTATCCAACTGCAAATCAACAGTGAAACTGGTGGGTGCACTCTGTTAGCTGGGCCATGGAGGTGGTCTTCTCCCTCCGTCTGGGAGCAGCAGATTTAATACATGCTGAAGAGCCTCCTGGGCCAGGAACCATCCTCTGTGGTTGGAAATTTCCTGGAACATCGTATTTCTACATAATCATACCCTTTAATCCCCAGTCACAGTTCTTGTCAACAGGAAATCTATTGATAATCTTCCTTGCCATTAAATAACCTTATCATTAATGGACTCTGAATTATTAGAATGTTTGGCTTAGGTGAAATATGTGGATATTTTACCTGCTACAAAACAGAAGTATTATTTCTTTCTATTGAACTTAAATAGGTAGCGGTTGCTATTGTAGTTTCTGAAATCACAGGCACTTATACACTGTCTTTGAAAAGCCATCTGACCTGTGTGAAGGACATTTTCTCACTTTTCAGATTCTGTTTCTTCTCTAGGAGAAGGCCCCACCCTGGCCCGCCTTCATCGTAACGGATGATCCTCTCCTCTGTTCCATGTCTGCGCCTTCAGAGAGGCAACATTGGGGATTTTTTTTAAGCACAGATTTAAATTGTTGGTTTATCTGTTTACCTCCCTACTAGCTAATGAGCATATTGAATCCAGTATATTCAGTTCATGGAGCATAGTGAGCATCAAATAAATGTCCATGGAGTGAATTGGTTAATGAGCCACATCAGTTTGGTTATTAAGCTTGATTAATGAGGAGACACTGAAATATAACACAGTTAGGAGCATTCTTTGAAAATCTGGTATCAGCATAAAAGGTTCAAAGTTGAAAATCTTCGAGTTATAAAAATATAAAAATTTTCTGGTTTATTTTTATAAAATAAAAATATATTTAATAATTGTAGTAAAAGTTAAGGAAGCTGATGAAGGAGTCTGTTGTTTTCATTTTTATTGTGTAAGTTTATAGACTTGTTAGCATTTGAATATAATCAAAATTTTACATTTCTTCTGCTTTTCAGTTAAGTGTGTTATATTTAAGCCAAGAGCAAATAGCAGTGACAAAAGATAAAGCTTGAATTTGGGAAGCACTAAACTAAAGATAGTTTAATAGATGGTTTCCTTATTTATGAAAATAAGTTTTTGTGACAGTATTTTTAAAAAATGCCCATCATTTTATTTCTCATTGTAGTATAACTTCTTTCACAAAGGCGTGCTTTGGTTCAACACTTGCAAATGATTTAAAAGGAAAAATAATATAATACATGATTTAATTTTATGCTGGAGTTTGTTTATATGGGAAGCAAAGGAAAGACAGCTAAGCACCATTTGACTTCTTTGTACAAATTCCAAGTTACCTAAACACTAGCACACAGGACAGAAATAACTGTGCATTTACCCTGTAATTATATGATACTTGACCTTATAATTAAAGGAACAACAATTGCCACATACACAAAGTGCACTTACAGGAAGTAAGTGCACTATAAAATAAAACAATTACTGAAATAAGCTATATAATTAAAAATCAGCAATAAGGCTTGTCTGACTAATTCTGAAAGTACCAAGATAGTTACTCCAAACGCATTATCCTGTAGTTTACAAAGAATAGAGAATGTATTTTTTGGAGAGGCATGTTCTCTAGGAAAGAACACAAACAAGCTGAAACCTCTTAATTTGTTCCCAGAGCTGGTACACCCACCCTGTTTGGGGAGAGGCAGAAGTTAGGAGAGCATTCTGAACAGTAATGTCCAAATATTTTTTTGATAATAAGTCATGATTCAAAACAGGCCTATCTAATGGAGAAGAAAGAAACAATGTCTCATTTTAAAGACTCATTCCAATTAGTACTCTGTCACTTTTCCAGAGAAACTCCAAAGGTGTTTGGAGAGACTTTTTTTCTTCCTGAGAACCATATATGTTTGACTCTATCATTTAAAACAGGTGGAATTCTAGAAGTGAATAATAATCAGGGAAGAACTTGTATGTTGTTCTAAACAACTTTCATTCTATACCTCTCTCTCCAGAAATATCTTATGGTTCTACCCTTGTTTTCATTTATTTTTAACACTACTTTTAATGTTACCCTCTTTTTTTGTATGAGAGGGAAAATGAAGAATGACTCCCAGGTTTCTTCTAAGTGAATGGTCCTTCACTAAGATACAAACCACTGGGAGAAAGGTTTGTGTGGAATATTACCAGTGCTTCTCCTTAGAAATGTTGGATTAGAGATAATTTTGGAACTCAAGAATAGGATTTCAATTATGCAGGTGGATATCCATATATGAGCTTAGAAGAGAGATCAAAGAACATAACTGAAGTCAGAGGCATGGGTGAACCTGCTCAGGGAAAGAGCACACTGCGAGAGCAGGTCTAGCACCAATGCTTGGGGAACGCCAACAGATAAAGGCAAGGGAGAAGGGCATGGGATGGCAATGGATGCTAAGAAAATGACCAGAGTGGTAGGAAGGAAGCTAGGAGATGATGGTGTCATAATGCCAAGGAAAAACGATTTTCAGCTAATTGGGAATGGTCAATAATGTTAAATACTGTTGAGGCATAAAGTGCCACCAGAACTGAAGATTATCCTTTGGATTTAATTTAATAGGAGACATTGGTGACTATAAGAGAGTCAACCATGTTAGTAGAACTTTCAAATATTTACTTGAATTTGAATATTTTATTTTCAATCAAAAGATTGCTTAATAGACATACATTTAGTATTAGATTGATGATAAAATAAAGAGGTTACGTTAACTGGAGTAATGCTTTTGAGGGACATTATTTTTAACAGCATGCACTTGAAAATAGGAGAGCATATGTATTCAAGCTGCATAGTTTATTCAGACTACATAGTATTCATATAAATTCGTGTTCCGTGAGCCATAGCCCAGTGGCATTGTCTTTGAATCATAGACTTTAGACCTCTTTGAACTCATTTTAAGGGACTTTTTAAAAATAAGTGATTAACATTTCCTTAAACTGAAAAAATTTACCTATTTTTCATTTTAATCCGATATGGAAAGTCATATGAAGCAAGATATAAATAATGCCCTTCCCTTTAAAGCTTCTGAAACCCCATCATCTTTTGGGCCCTTTTTTTGTCATTTACCTCATTATAACTAGAAGATCCTTGTATTCTTGATTTATATCCTAATATTCAAAAGCCTTTTCTTGTCAGGGCCGGGGCACTATGTTTTGCTCTTAATGATACTTCCTTCACTACCTGGCAGAGAATGTTGCACATGGTAGGGACTTAGGAATACTTGGCAAACTGAAGTAGAAGTCCAAGGGCATGATGTGCCCTTTTGCTCCACTAAGTATACATAGCTACATTTAAGTTAAATTGCCAGGTTATTATGACTTTTACCGATTTGAAACCACCGAGCAGCACACATATAGTCCCCTCCAGGATGCTCTCATTCACTCAGTAAACATCCATCAGTCTCCTACCACGTAAGGCACCATGACAAAGAGACACATAATTCCTGTCACTGCACTAAGACCATATTCATGCCCCCCATAATAAAAAGTCTGAAGAATCTGTTCACCTCTTTTTCTATTTCAGGATCAGTAGGCTAGACAGATTTTATTCGTTTTTATTTTCTTTCACTTTGTTTTACATGTTTCAGGTCCTTTTCCCTTTCTAGTTCAAATTTCCAACCCAATTAAAACTTCCCCAGTGAAGTTTTAATAGTAGTCCTTTTCATTTTTTTCCAGAACTCTGTATTCAAATAAGTGCTGTTGGGAATAGTGGGGCCCAGAAGGGTTATATTCTTCCCATTATGAGGGATTCATTTGAACTCTTTAACCCAAAAAAGTGCCTCTCCCACCCAAAAAAAGTGACATGATTTAGGTAATTAGTGAGTCCCCCTCATGTTTCCCCAGGAAAACAAAGTTCTGCTCTGCTAATCCATGTTGTTAATTTTGCAGAGATCCCTGGGAATACTCATGCTTGTCCAGCATTGACTGCAACTTGGTGTATAGATCTGCTTAATTTGGGGGGTCATTATTAGGAAATGCTGCACATACAAAGTCTACACTTTTCAATATCAGCTTCAAAAAGATGGGTATTTGGCTCCTACCTAGCTGTCTCTTAAAAGGTTTCTAACAAGGGTAGGGAAAAGAGGCACCACTCACAATGCCCTCTAAAAATGCCCACAAAAGTGTGAACTTGACGTGGGCTCAGGTGTTCTTTCTGAGATTCCAGGCTCTTCCTTCCCATTGTATTTTAGTAGGTCATTAATAACTAATCATTCTTTAACTTTGCAAATATTAGTTTCATAATGAAAAGATTTCTCACACAGTCTGCATTTCCCCTTCTGTCTATATAGTTCAACAGGTATTTTTCTTTCATTATAATATTTCAAATACAAGAAAAACATAAAGATTTTAGTCATTTTCTTAAGGTAGCAAAAAAAAAGGTAATAATTTAGGTTTTAAATGTCCTTTTAAAATTTTTGGCCAATTCTTACTTGTAAAAATATCATCACTGATTTCTAAAGTTGTGCTAAGAGTAATTAAAGTCATCCCTAAAAGGGCAGCTGCCATGGCTCAGCAGGCCGGGCTCCGACCTGCCGTGCTGGAGGTCTGGAGTTCGATCCCTGGTGCCTCCTGCCCATATGCAAATTAAAAAAAAAAAAAAAAAAGTCATCCCTAAAAGAAATCAGTGAGATAAGGGGGAAGAAGGAGATGCAGCCACATGTGATTTTGTCTTTACACATCGCCTCAGCTCTAACACATGCTAAATCCAGCTTGGCCAGATGGACACAGGATACCAAGAAGAGGCTGCATGTCCAAAGAAAGCTTGCCTGCTCCCATTCTGATTCTACCCTGTGTGCATTCAAACTCCATGACATTTTTAAGCTCTTGGAAATAAAGTTTCTGTCTGCTAGTAGAGCAATATCATGTTGATGAAATTAATAGGAAAAGTGGCTGCATTGGTTTGAAGCTGTATGCACCCCAGAAAAAATGTTCTTAATTTTAATCCATTCCATTGTAAATAGGACCTTCTGATTAGGTTACTTCAGTTAAGCTGTCTACCTCATTCAGAATGGGTCTTAATCCTCTTACTGGCGTCCTTTATAAATTGAATGAATATAAAGAAGGAGAGAGAGAGAGAGAGAGAGAGAGAGAGAGAGAGAGAGAGAGAGAGAGAGAGAGAAAGCCCTGGAAGCAAGAAGCTGAAATCAAAGAAAGCCAGAAGAGAAGGGAGAGACCAGCAGATGTTGCTATGTTCCTTGCCACGTGGCCAATGAGCCAAGACCCACCAGCAGCTGGTCTATAGGAAGAAAGCATTGCCTTGATTTGTACATTCTCAAAGACTCAAACTGTAAACTAATACATTTCCATTGTTTAAAGCCAACTCATTTCATGGTATCTGCTTTGAGCAGTCTAGGAAACTAAAACAGTGGCCTTAGCTGGACAAGAAAGCATATATAAAGCAAGAAGAATAAAAATAATGTTTGCCTTAGAGTTCTGCAGCTCTGGTTTTGTGTGTATATATATATTTTGTTTGTTTGTTTGTTTTTTATTATTTTGGTCAGGACTAGGTCAGGGTTTTTCAATATAGCATATTTTTCTTTAGTTCTGGAAAATCTACAGTTATTATCTCTTCAATTATTGAGTTTTAGCATTGACATTGTTCTTTTGTTGAAATATAGACTTTTTTCATTCTGACCCATTTCTTTAGCTTCTTTTTTATGTCTTTCATCTCTGTATTTCTGTTTTACATTTTGGATTATTTCCTCAGATCAATTTACTTTTTCATTAATTCTCTTTTAAAATACATCTGTTTTGTCACTTAATGCATACAATGATCTTTGCATTTGAACAATGTCTTTCATTTTCTGAAAAGTTATAACTTTGTTTTATTTATTTCTACACAGTGTAATTTGAAATTTGAAACTGCTACTTCTTCCTTTTTGCTTTAGTCATTTTATTATTGTTTTCTTATTGTTATATTATCTCAAGTTCTTGGTTGTTTTACTTATCTGTGTCTTCATCTATCTCATGTTAAATCTTTGCACGTAGTATATAATTTTTATTTTGTTCTTATCATATTTTTTTCTTTCCTCTGAGGAAATCCTTGGTATCCTGTGTTGTGGAAATATCTTTATACCGATATTCAAAAACCTTTGAATTTTTGGTGGCTGGAACATCTGTGATTTTACCAACCTTGGAAAAAGTCTTACATGGATTCCTTATCTTGGGCTTCCTTCACCATGCAGGTAGGGATATTTTGGCTCCCAATACTCATCGGTGGCAGTCTTGGTTTTTGAGTTTTTTTTTTTTATTGCAAATTTAGATAACATTTTTTTTCACTATAAATTTAGATATCAGTGGTCAAGAGAGATCAAATGGAGTCAAGAGGCTATTCTGGAGTCTGCTCTTAGGCAAGCTTCAGTTAGAGAGTGATAATTGCCATGGTTTGCTAAACTCCAACTGACATCACTTCTATTGACTAGTAAGAGCACCTGGGGCTCAAACTGAGACTTCATAAAGGCTTCATGCACTAGGTTTGTCTCCTTGGAACTTATAATTCCTAGAGGGTTTTTAGATCAGATAAATCCTGAAATTTAGAGGAACCAGCCTTTCCAAGATTGTCAGTTAATTACATCCCCCATCCCTCAATGTGGACACCCTTTCTCAACATGAAAAAGTCAGAATAGGCATTGCCATCTCCCTATAGATTGGGAGATGGATCAAAGGACAAGGAAGAGGTATAACAGATAAAATAGGATTCAACAAATGAGTATGACTGCTGAGTCACTATATTAATATTCTTTCTAGCCTCCAGTGTTTTGGAGCAGCTAGAAGTAAAAATCTGAGATGATGGAATGGTAGCCCATGACAAACTCTGGGATTTGTTCTGTAACTACTTACTGAAGTGTGCTTTCAAAATTATTGCTTTTTTTCTTTCTTTGCTTTGTATATATGGTATATTTTATAATAAAAAGTTAAACAAGTTCTCTATCTCTAGCCTCCTTGACAAAAAAGGGGTTCCTTTAAGAGATTTCCAGTATTATGCCAAGATAATAGTTCCATTTTCTTTTATCTTGTCTGGTATCAAATTCATCATTTTTTTATCATATGGAGTTAAAATCCCTGACCCTGATGCCTAAAATCTAATTCTAGATCTTACAGACTTCTGTGATCTTGGCTCATCCTCATGTTCAAGCTTGGAGATCCCTCTTTGCCTCTGATACCTGGCAATTCCTTTTCTAAATCATGCCTTTTAAGTAAATCTCTTAGTGATTAGGCTCTGGATCTGGAGTTAGACTCCCTGCAGTTTAGAGTCAGTTTTGCTCCTTTCAATGAGAATGAGAATGGGCAAATTACTGAACTCCAAATGCTCCAATTTAATCATTTGAAAACATACTGGGGATTGGGAAGACATCAAAGTCCTGAGTTCTGAAAACAGAGACTAATTAGAGGTCTTGTGACAGATTTCTGGCCAATGGAATATGAGAAAAAAAATAGTATGAGCTATTTCCAAATCTGGCCCCTAGAAAACTCTCATATACAATCTTTCATTTTCTTTTCCCATTTCCCAAATACCTTAAAAGCCACATTGAAGATTTAACCACCATAAAATGTCTCAGTCTTTGAATCATTGCTTGGAAGAAAACTGCATGATCATTATTAAATTTTGACATGAACAAGAAATACACTTACGACGTTAACCCACAGATTTGGGTGTTGTTGATTTTAGCTGCTAGCTTTGTTGATCTTGCTTAAGACACGCATTGGTACCTTGTAATTGGTACTGAACTGTTTAGATGATCTGCCATAACAAAAATAAAAACTGTGAGGCAATGGAATATCAGTTAGGTGGCAGCCAGGGAAGAAACTGATATCAAAGGCCAGAAATTTGGTAATCCATATTAAGTAGTGACAAAACATTTGTAAAAATGTTCCTTGGGATAATCTGAATGGCATCTTGAGGAAAAGTGATTGGAATGAATCAAATGTTAGTATGAATTGTCTATATTTGGCTGTGCTTGCCATGGTATTTCAAAATAAGAATAAGCTCAGGTGAAAATTGGAAGTTTTGACAGCAAACATCAATAGAATAAAGAGAATCTTGAAATAGAGGACCTTGAAGATTTTGTAAAGCAGACCACCTCTAGATCCTAATTAGTAGAGTATAAAACTGAAAAAAGAAAATTTGAGTGATAAAATTCCAATAAGACTCAAGTTTGTAGTAAAGAACAGATTAAGAGTATAGTCTTCCCACTAACTCAGGATAGCCCTAAAATAGTCTCTCTGAGGGCAAAGCCAGAAGCCACACAGCAAAACAACAAGGAAAGTATCCAATAGACCAGAATCAGGACCTAAGTAAGGAAATTTTCCCATGGATAGGGTGAAGGTCTCCACAATATCTAGCCCATGAAATTTCACATTTGCTCTAGACGCAGTGTTTACTGTGTGTGTTCCATTTCTCCTCTTCTGAGTAGCATTTATTATTCTGGTTATTCCACCCTGCCTATACCTTTTTAACGTAGTTATTTACGTTTCAGATAGCTAGACTTGGAGCCATATCTAGACACAGTCTCAGCATCACTTGAAGATAAATGGACTTTGAGTTGGATGCAGGAACTAGAAAGGATTTTGGCTCCTTCAGGGAAAAACAGAAAAAAAAGGGTATCTGGTGCTCAGGAAGGCAGATTTTGGTAGAGACTGAATCTGTACTCATCAAATTACATTCTTCTCATTCTTAGTGGACACGTTTCTTTCCACTTTGAAGTTGGGCTGAGACTGAGTTCTGGTCAACAAAATGTGGGTGGAAATGACACATTTCATTTCCATCATTAGCTTGTGAAATTTTCTCATTCATAATTCTTCATATTCTCTTCCCATCCCATAGTGACTTGAAGGCCTCACATTGAAGATGTCAACATGCAAGAGGGAAGGAAGCTGAGTCCCTCTGTTGTATGAAGAAGAAATATCTGGACTGTAATAGAGCATGACACAAGTGAGAAATACTATTTTATGCCACTGTGATTTTTTGGGTGTGGCTTCTTTCATCCTGCTTTTATAGGATTATCAACAAGATTAAATAAGTTAATACGTGAAATATTTGGAAGTATTCTTGGCATATAGTAGGTACTTCATAAATGTCACCTATTCTTTTATAATGCACTGCTCAATATTTTACATGTGTGAATGGGATGGTTGGTTATATCAGCTAAATTCATCATACTGAAAGATTTTGTTTCAGTTAAAGTCTAGACACCAATTAAATAGTATATTAATTAATCATTACTTTTAGTGCATAAATTAATTATTTAATCAGAATCCACTATCCTGGACTAGTTACTGTATTAGATATTGTACTACTTACATCATTCAACCCTTAGGTTTGAAGATAAAAATAAATATATTATGAAATTAGTACATATTATTGTCAAATATGCCAGTTTTCATAAGAACTCTAGGATACATATGTTTAACATATATACATTCACTTACATACATATGAGATAAACAGAAGATAACTTTTATCCCTAATCTAAAGACTCTTTTGAGGTACCAGACTTGAAATCTGAAAGTCTGGACTTAACCAAATACCTGTCTCTTTATAGAATTGCAAAATCCGGTCAGCTAGAGACTGGTTTCTTTCCTCCTGGTGTGAAACATAAATGATCCTAGGACAGAATTATTGTTTTTCACTCCAGCAGCCAAAGGAAAAGTTCGAAATATTTTTATTATTGTTGTATTTATTGGCTCATCAGTGGCATCCCTGATAAGACACATGATTTCTTTTCTTTTGATGTGGCTCATCTCCTTTTCCATTTTTATGTACAGAAGTAGCTAATTACAGCAGGAGTGAGGTAATTCAATGAGAGCCATTCTCCCTAAACATCTAGCTTTCCCCAATAATATGACCAATGGTGGAATTTCAATCACTAGTTACCTATTCTCACATTGGATTAGATAGGTCCTGTGTCAGATAACAGTATTTGCTCTTTAGAGCTATGAAATACAGGCTGATTTAAATAATTTCAATTGTTGCTTTCCTGAGCATCTTTGTTGTCAATTTAAAAATTCAAGTAGGAATATCATAATTATGAATTAAGAAATTTATATATGGCTGCACATTCAGAATTAACTAAGTACGTCACAGAAAAAATATCTTTATACTGGAAATATTTTTCAGAAATTGATGTTTTATTGATTTTTTAAAAGTAAAATATCTGTCTTCCCTTTAAAACCTCCCGCTCTCAAGGGTATGGATCATCTTTCTCAGTATAATACACTCAATACCTAATACAGTTATTTATTCATTAACTGGCACATAGTAGATACTCATAAAATAATTTTTAAATGAGTGAAAAATGGTTTCTGTCTACTTATTTGACTTTCATAAATGAGTCACTTTGGAAAAAGTTAGATTGAAAAACTGTATCTGCACAGTGTATTCACTGACAAAGAATCTCATTTAGCAGTACCTCCTAATACAGGATGAGCTCAAGTGGTAATGTATACCACCAAGAGCCCGGCAATCAGCAGTTAAAAATGATTGAGTGCTTTTGGTTCTGGACTAAGTGTTTTACTTCTGTTTATTGCACGGTACTCTCTCAATAATCATATAAAATGCATATTATTTCTATTCCTACTCATTAGATGAGTAAACAGAGGTTTAAAAAGATGAAGCCAATTTTCCATGGTTAACAGCTGTTAAGTGCAGATGTTGGGATGTGAACCACGTATGTCTGACTCCCAAAGCATTGCCCTGGACCACTATGAATGAGGGTCTCAGAAATTAATCTGTTCCTTCATTTACTCTATGTTTGCTTTTAGTAGGTTGGTGAATATGTATCATTAATTCAGGTCATTTATAATCAAAGAATTTTCCTCATTTTGGGGAGTTCTGGCCTCCTTGACAATGAAAGAATCACTAGGGTAAATCCTTTTATGACAAGAGAATCATTCTCTGATTTCTCTGTTCCATAAGTTTGGGTTTCTAGTACACTGGATAATCTTAAAGTGAGTCACTTGGGCACTCAAGTCAGAATTACCTGGATTATCTAGGCAAAATGTGTTTTGATCTCTTGGGGACTTAATTACCGGAGCGATTGCACAACTCTCCACTTCAGTTTGGCTCTTTAGATGCTGCCACCAAGTAATTGAGATGGTTGTGTCAAATGGTAGTTTCTCTTGCTGTTTCCTTTAAATTCAAGACTCACTGTCACCATCTTTCATTTTCTAAGATGATAATGCTGAGAAGGATTATATTAGTATGTTTAAGTGTCGACCTTAAATACCGATGAACATCTAATAGCTCTTTCTCCTCCATAAACACAGGGAATTTCTGAGAGCATTCTACTGAAAAAAAAATCAAGAAATGCTGAGATGTCAGTTTATAATGTTAGGAATTATGAAACAAAATATTGTAGCATTTTTAGGAACACTGACATACGTAGTAACATATATTTTAATATAACTATAAATACAAATACATACTATTACTGAATTTTTTTCTGCTGAGACTAAATGGCCATTAAACAGAGTAGTAGAACAAAATGCACCAGGAAATATTTTAAAAGATATGCAGCATTTCTAAGTAAGTAAGAAATAATAAAATATATATATATATATATCCCAGCAAAAAACAAAAATTAAAAAGTCAGTATGTGGGTAAAGTTGTCAATATAGTTGACCCTTTTTTACTTTTAATAGCTACTTGTTCATTTATACTAAAGCTATGTCTTTGATATCACACAGATTTTCAGATGTCAGTGAAAGCACTACTTGGTTTGTGTCCTACACACTGTGACTAAATATGAAAGAAATTATGCTCAGTCGAGGAAAGAAACCTTAGCTGTGGTGACTGGAGTTATGAAATTGCCCAAGTAAATTCTTGGGAAGAGAAATTACCTTGATAACTGTCCACAAGCTCTTATTTGAAATCTTAAAACCCTAGCTTGGGTAACATCTGGAGCAGCTGCCAAAGAGTAGTGATGAACTTTAATACTGTCATATATTCATTATAAATATTTTCTGGACCTTATAATGCAAATGTCTTTCCAAGGCTACTCTGAGAAATGTTATCACCGGGTCTAATCTGACACATTTAAAAATCTCTCCTCTTTAAATATCAAAAATGAAAGGATAGAAAAATAGACCAATTCTCATCCAAAAATGGAATTAGACTTCTGTTCTGATTATGATATGAAAAATTAGTTAATTATTTACAATAAATAACTACAATTATTTGATTGCCTTTATAATTACTGATGTTAAACTAATTGCTGTATTTAATCCTCTAAGAGATCACAAAAGAATAAAACAAAGATGATTGGCCATGCATCTTAAAAACTTTTTTCTCTATTCTATTTATTTTATGTGATTAAATATAAAGATATGTGCTTTGGACAGGAGTCCTGGGTTCAATGTCTGTATGACTTAGACAACTCACTGGCACTCTGAATATATTCATTCATAAAGTGTCAGTACATGGAAATTACATTTATTTTAACTTAATTTAATTCATTGAATAGGTTGGATTCGAAAAGATGAAATCTGTATTTAATTTTTTTGTTCCATGGGGAAAATATAATTATTGGTAGTACATTTTCCTATTCCAGTCTAGTTCCTATGTAACTAGAATGTAGTTATTTTTTTCTCAATGAACTTTAAGTGAAATTCTGTAAAATTCTGCCAATATTATAAACTGGTATAAGCACAGTTGCTGCATATTTATCTGACAAAGAAGAAGGAACAGAATTGGATTTCATTATGAGTGCACGTAGGACGGTCGAAGGGTCAATGATAGAAGAAACTACTCTACTATGTTTTTAAACTAGAGATGTGGTGAAAAATTCTGATTCTCTGCTTGACTAGTTTAACAGTCACTTTTTATTCAAAAAATTTTCACTGTTATAAAGGTCAAAAACATTGTTGTAGATAGGCCTTTAGAATAATAAGTGTTTGGTTTCTGAATAGAAAATGTTGTAAGCAAAAATTCACAAAATTCTGAAGAGAAGGTCAACGTCAAACTGAAAGTATAGCAATGTTTTCACATATCTGAAGAAAGACTATCTTTTCTTTGTTTGTTTCACAGTAAACAACCACCTCATCATTATAGGAAAAAAAAGTCTTACACACTAACTTCCGGCTCATTATCAAACTATGAACCAGAAAACCCAGCCTGTTCTTCTGTCGCCCAATTCATCCTGTTCTCTGCAGAGCGTGAGAACTTGACCCATGGTCTTGACATGAGCTGAGGAGGTCTGAATGAAAGTGCCTGTGTCCACTTCACACCTAACAGCATCTTCTCCCTCCCATTTATCTTCTTTTAACTCTTCTGCTATGTTTCCTCAAGTGCTTGTGGCTCGGAATGCTGATAAGGCAATCTATGGTGCCCTTGCTGGAATAAAAATCAGCATACTTCACCAAAAATTCCTTGAATATCAGATAACTCACTTCATCACATTTTTGAAGAGATGTAATATTAAAGATGAGCAAGAATAATTTGGAAATGGAACCTACATGAGTAATAGAAAAGCGATATTTTCATTCCTCTTCCAGTTTTAGCTCTTGAAAAGACAATCTGATAACCTGATACAAAATATTAAGTATATATTAATATATTACTTGTAGTGACAAAATACTCTCTTCTATAAAAAAGAAATGATTTAAATTAATGATAATTAATTTTCTTAGAAAATATCTATAATGGTTGTTGTATTACTATATTACATATATAATATTCATATAAAATAAAATATATAGTTTGCCATGTTTTCTGTAGTATAAAGTTGTCTACAGATTTTGTAGAAAGAAAAAAGAATAATCTTCAATTAAATCTTTTCTGAAAAATATTCATATTTGTGGTTATTTCAAGTATTCCAAGACTTTATCCTTTTAAGAAATATTCTAGATTATTCTTTTCTTGAGTGCAGCACTCTTAATTTTCTAAGCACTTAGTAAGTGAATCATCTTAAATAATCACTTTCAAATTATACATTAAACAGATATACTAAATGTATAGTTGAAATAAAATATTTTTATTGTGATGCCTTTTTGAAATTAATAAAAATTCTTACCATTGTCCACTATAATCACCAGAGAAAACAATGCATTTTATCATATATGATGCTGTACTACTTAACCATAAAGCATTAATAGGTCTGTTTATTCTTATGGCCTTTAATTACACTTTAGCCTCATCAGATAGTCATGGGCAATGATCATTTCAAGCATTTGTGTATATTATGGGTCTCTTAAGTAAATATTTTCAGTTGGTTAACGATTGTACTTAACCTACCAAATCCATTTTCAAAACACAATTATTTGGCAATTCAGCCTGAGATTCTGTACATAAATTCAGTCACCTAAACCACCAACCCCTATACATCTTATACGCTCCATTGCAAAATGGTTAAAAAATAAAATGATGTCAAGAAGGGTATGACATAGTGAACTCATGACTTAAATCACTTTGGCTCTCTTGTATCTGTGTGGTATGAATTGAACTTGGTGATGCTGTCTACTGAAGAATTACTAAGCGTCAACAAAGTTATAATGTTAATTCAACAAATACAATTTATAAAATAGCAACTAATGGAAAAATATTATACAAGAGATGTCTAAAATACTGGATGCTACTAAAATTAAATACACAGAACAATTAAGTGTTATTTAAATACATAGAATATTATAAACTGTAGATGCATATGTTTCATACAAATTTTTTTGAGAGAGGTAGATATAAAGTCAGGAATTGTACCAATCTAATTTAACTTTTCATGTAAACTTTGAAGCTTACCTTTAATAGTAATTACCTAAAACCTGTCTTCAAATTATGGAAATCCACTGCTTTAATTTTAAAATTTAAATAAGATAGAATATGTAAAACTATAGATATCTATAGAATAAAAAGCACAGAGTTCTTACACTGCTGTAGGACTTCAATGAGGGTTTATTATTCGAAATAGCAATTTATTTAATCTATGTCCTTATAAAAATCTTTCATAATGATGTTACACTTCACCTGAACTTTATTTCAAAGTAATGTGCTATTTGAAAACATCTTTAACGTATCTGTTAATATTTCACCTATGAAATTTTAAATGCATTAGAATATCTTAAAAGGTAATTAGGACATTGATAAAAATATTATTGCATATTTAATTTAGAATTGAAGAGGCTGAAAAATATTAAATGTCTCAAGACTTCTTCTTTCCCCTATTTTTTTGCCTTTAATTTCTGCATTTCCAATTGATTATTTAAGGAAAAAACTTCAAAGATTAAACTGACATCTTTGAAGTATCATATGGGGAATTGAATAACCATTTCTTTTTTTTTATTTTCTTGTATAAAACCTTGAATCTAGGATCTCCCAAGGCTCAAAAAGCAAATAAACCAGCCTCTGCTCCTGGCACAAAAAGGGTCAGACACAATTTTACATTAATAATACAGCTAACTAAAGTAATTCTTCTATGCACTCTGGAGCAATTAGTTATTAATTATAATAAGTTCAATGATAGTAAGCTTGCAATTTAGCACCTAAGTGAAACATTGTAACATTTGTCAATTTGAAATTCCCGTCTCATCAAAATCTGAACTTATTCATAAAAGCATTGCTTTTTCTATATGTCAGCCCATTTTTCTTATTAAGAATGAGGCTTTAAGTAGATAAAGAGAAAATCATTCAAAAGAGACCAGGACACAGAATTGGTATTTCTCATTTTGAAGAAGTGAAGGAATGAGTTCTTGGTCCAATATTCGCCTCTTGAATAAATTTCATTGCATGCTGTCTTGACATAAGCATCCACATTCCACTGACCTTTATTTTGTATTCTAGAGAGACTGAGACCACACAGAATTGGTGCTGTTATAGCTAACTGTACTTAAACTTTGTGTCTGATCAACTTAAGTGTATTGGATTTGAAAACAGTTAGTCAATTGTTTCTAGTCCCTAGGTGGTAGTTTATGGTAATGTTTGCATCAATACTAACAAAAGCCATACCACAGTACAAAGTACATCAAGGAAATGAAAGGCAAGGCTGCCTGTTGTCAGTTCTGTCTACAATAAAGGCAGGATTCAGAGCCAGGGCAGAGATCGTTACAGAAACACAAAAATGAATGAACCACAGAAATCGTAAAGCTGATGGTTCACATCAAAGGTTTGGGGACTGGCTAATGGGCAAGGTCGCACACAGGCCACCAGACATATACCCTGGACTCATTTGGCCATACAGAAAGGTCACCAAAAAGAAGGGAAAAGGCTCTTAAGTCACCATGAAGCAGGCTTGTGGAGAAACTACGTAAAGAAATGGAAGGGGGGAGAGAGCAGGGAACAACCAAACAAACAAGCGTTAGCATTGCTGTGTAAACTACATCCAACTTCAAACGCTATTTTTGGTGAACAGATCTATTCATATTTTTATTCCAGATAACAAAACCCCTAATATTTAGAAATACAGTAAAGCACTTGATATTTGCTAGGCTATTTTTTGTCCTCAGAAGAAAAATACAACATAGAAATTGTGAATTTGTGAAATTTAAATACTTTGAGCTTTACTACGTACAAATAAAATGGCAATAAACATTTCTTTAATTTCAAAGAATCATATGCTTGGAGAACGGCTAGGTGTATATGCAAGCAGATGTGTACAAATAGAACAATAATGATAACAGAATTGATTTTGATATTTTTCTCGCTTTGTCTGTATCCGCTTATCATGTATAATTTAAAAGCACAATTAAAGGAACTAAATGGTACAATAATATGACATAGTCATACAATGGCATCTATTAATGTAAGAATGTAGTTATCCTTTATTTGAAGCCTAACCTCAAGATACCTGCTGTGCTGCTAGATGCTAGAATGTCAAAGAAAAATAAGTGAAAGCATATCTCATCATGGGGTAAATTGCCTGTTGAAAAGAAATGTACTTAGTTTCTCATTTGAATGCTGCTTTCTGCTAAAAAAAAAAAAAGTAGGAAGTGTTGTTATCAAGGTAAGGACTAATCTTTCCTGCCCCAAAAGAGAGAGAGGAAGAAAGAAAGAAAAAAAAATTGTTTACTTGAACAAAAGCAGCAATCCAGAAAGAAAAGGGGCCAATATTGGAATATTGTTTTTCATTGTATCTTAGGGTCATTTTTAGGCTTTTAGTATCAACTAAGACAATTTAAAACCTACTTCAAATTCAAAGGATGTACAAAATCAGTAATTTTTATTGAAAAATAAAAACATTGGTTGTAAAGTTATATGTGGTTTTTATAATCCTATTTAATCACATTTCCCTGACAGTCATTTATAATATGTGAATGTATGCCAAACTGTACCTTATTACTTAAATGGCACACATTAGTTACACTTTATAGAAATAAGGATTTTGTGTAAAAAGATATGTATTTACATGGGCAAAGCACTTTCACAAAGCACATTTGCGTTGGCACAACCATCTAGTACTTTGTAAATAATATTGCATCATTTCACTTGAAATACATTTCTTTTTTCTTTTTTTTTCTTGCCTAGTATTCATGAAATGGCACATGTTTAAAATGAGGAAATGATGATGATCATTTCTATAAATAAAAGCTCAAAACTTAACATTTAACATTATATAATGTAAATAACAACTTACCATGAATACAAGATCAGTAAGAATTATCACAGGAGGAACAGTTTTTTAAAATAATGCCAATGCTTTAATAATTGTCACCCAATTTCCTTTACCTGCTTTATATGCTGCAAAGATCTAATTCCCTTGAGAGGTCTGCAATGAATTACTTAACAAATTTTTCATTGATTCACAAGCAAGATTATTTTTTCATAATTTGCTAATTTACCTTTAACAGTATATATTTTAACAGCTTACAGACTTTGCCTTGTGAGCAAAGAAACATTTATCCTTTTATTAAAGAACACTCTGCACGCCATTAATAGATTAAGCACCATGTTGTTCATAGATAATCATTACAATATTAATTTTCCCAGAGTGCAGTTTTTTTATATTATGTTCAGAAGTTCCATGCCATTATATTTTTATAAGAAGCCTGCTGTATTTAAAATAGTTTTAGGAAGAGAAAAAGAATATACTTTTCTGAAACAAGTTATTGATGCATAGTTATAATAACAAGATTTAGTTTGAAACTGCCACATAAAATTTCATTATGGTAAAAAAAATGTTCAAAAATACACGTAACAAACAAACAAAATACCACCCATTCAAATTGACCGAATACAGTTTGTTAGATATTTTTAAAATCCAAGGACGTTTGAACGTTAGCTGTCATTATGGTCCAGTTCACTGTTTATTCTTTGGTATGCATCTCCTGACCTGTATATAAAATTCATAGTTTCAAAAGTGACATGTGCAAGCCTTGGACAACTGGGGGAAAGGCATATTTCCTGACCTTGTAACCATAGCAACCACTTGCTGATTGGTAGCAGGCAGGCTTTCCATCCTTTACCACTGAAGGCAAGTAAGGGAGGTTGCTGGCTTTGTTTGTGACTCTTTCTTTATTTACATGCAAACAGGAATAGTAGACTTGAAATCAGTGCTTTCCGCTAAGTATACTATCAAAGAATCTAAAATAGAAACATGACTTAATTTCATAGCTTTATAATAATGTTACAATTACAATGAAAGGAAACCACATTTTCCACTGAAGCTCTGTGTAGAAGCATTGGCTTAACTTAAGATCTAGTTTTTCTATTTTTCTTTGCACTTTACCATCATTGCAGAAAAAAATATGTACAAATATCAATATGAAATGCTATAAAATATTCTACAAAGTCAGTATATTTTATTTGATAAGATGTATTACGTAAGGAAGGCTAATAAACTTACATTATGCTAATGCCAGAGTGTATTTCCATAAACTGTCTTTAATGGTAATTAAGGAAGCGCTTATGTATTAAGTTTGCATCCCTGAGGGGCTAAGCCATTTAGAACTCCTTTTTAGAAGGACCAAACACAAACTTCTTTGAGTATCTGTGGTTCAGATGCAGGATATTTGCTTTCTGAGAATAGCGACCTTTCTATTCATTTTCTTTTCCCCAATCTCTTCCACTTTCTTCTATAACCAGCTTCTTGCCCTACTGTGATATAAATGGGGAAAAAAATGGAATTTTGTAAAATTCGCTCTGGTGAACAATCTGTTGATGGGATTCAGGTGATGAACCAGGAACATACTGAATCCACTCTGACCCTCTGACTGGAGTTCCTCTCCATGTCAAAGTTATTTTTCCTGATAGAAGAGTCATGAGCTCATCTTAGCAAATCTTTGTTTGAATACATTATAATAAAAGGACACAAAGAGGCTTGAACATTATATTAAGATATATTTATGTGCAATCTTCTGAAAATCAAATGCTGTATTTTTCATCACTATATTATATAATTCATATTTGTCAATGAGACTCATTAGTAGCCACACTATGAATTGAGTTCTGTGAGTTATAAAACATTTTCTTGAAATGCTCTAACTAATGTAGATACACTCATTTTATTAAAACCTTCTATTTTTAATTGTGACTATGAGCGCATTTGCAGAGATGCATATAAAGTTGTCACATTATTTATTAAACATGCTGTAGAATATTTCTGATAAAATAAGATCAACTTAGTAGACTATGTTTGCAAGAGAACACACACATGAATGATTATTACTTATAAAGCTAGTTTGAAGTATACAATTTGTTACCTAGCCATAACAGTAAGATAAATATAAAATAAGCTAAAATTCAAAAGAAAAGAAAAATTTTAAAACTACTTGATAGAAAAAAATCTAGTGGTTTTATCCAATTAGTAAATAAGTGTTGAGTTTGAACTTAAAATATATTCTGCAACCTACATAATACATATTATAATACGATCTAAGAATTCACTGTACATGTTCACAGCCTCTCTGGGACCTACTTAACAATTCTCCTATATAAAACTGTCATCCTTACTTGTTTTTCTTTCTTATGGAAGGTCATTTTCTTATGTATTTGGATTTTTGAAATATTCTTCAAAGAGACAGAAACTATGAATTTTCTGTTTAATAGCTTAGGTTAATATAAATAATTTTATAACATAATGCTATAATTTTTCAAAACATTTAAAAATGTTGATACTTTGTCTTCATATTATCATATTTCTATATAATATAGAAAAACAAATGTTACCTTAATGCAAATATTAAAAATATGTTTTGTAAGAGCAAATAGGTTAGATTGGGGAAGGAATTTTTTTTTTAATTTTTGTATGTAATGGTAGTATTCAGACATAATTTGATTTTAGTATAACCCTGTAAAGTTCTTTCTCTGCCTGATGTACTATAAAAAACATTTCTTTACTCATTAATGTCAAGTATAAATTAGTTTTTATATTGGAATTTTAACAGTCCAGCCTCTCCGGGAAACATAAAAAAACTAGACCATTGTCAGAAATGGTGTTAGGCTGCATGCAAATTTATGCCAGGTATCATTTATCATCAAAGATGTATGAAAGGATGTATTAAAATTTCTGGTGTGCATAATACAACCCCCAGTACCACAAATTATTTTGGTTTATCTGTTCTTTAAAAATTTCAATGTTTTTTTTTTGCTGAACGCATGCAGAGCAATTTCAACAATAATCTTTTAATGTGCTCCTGGATTTACCAAATCAGAGTATGACTAATAGTCAATGTTCAAATGTCTTGGATACTTTTTTTCATATATATGCTGTGGATATCTGAACAGGCATGTTGTATTGTATTAATATCACAATTCAAAGGGAAATTTATTAACCCTCCAGTAGTCCCATCATTGGTAAAACTTGCAAATTCTAGGTGGCAGAACCGAGACAGTAATATCAAATTTTAATAACAATTCCTCTTCCTCAGTCAGGGCTCTACTGGAGAAAAGCATAAATTGCTGTGGCTGACCGTTGGTTGTTAGAGAAGCAATCTGACTTCTCCACACCCCTATTTCAGTGTATCTGCTCTGTCCCTCCGTTGTATTAATGATACCAGGAAAGGTCACATGATAAACGAGTGACAAAAATATCAAAACATATTAGCCTGTAGCTTTGTTATCAGTGTATGACAGAGATGACAGAAAATTGTATTTTTCCCCTGAATAATTTGCGTTACATTTTGCTGGCTAGGCAGAGTGAATTAGGGAGAAATTCCTGCCTCTGACTGTTTGTCTCCCTTTCTGACATACTTGAAGTAATAATATACATTAATAATAGGGGCTGTTCACAGAGAAGGGATAAGAATTCAAGATCCGACAGTCTGTCTCCATTCTACAATCTGCTATCCTTGTTTTTTTTCCAGCAAAAATAAATTTTCTTGAAAACCATGCATATAATGGAGCATTATTAATGTTAGTGATAATAAGCTATGGTATAATATAGACTCAGCAAATGAATCACAGAGCAATGGCCAAAAACTAACCAACAAACAAGACAACAAAACAAACCATAAGAAAAAAACAAAGAAGCACCTTAAGAGCTTCATGACATTTTATGTTGAACTTCACTATTTTATATTTAGAGAGAAACATGTCCACTAATTAAAGGCAATCTCAATAATGCTTGATCTATCTCGTTGTGTTGTGGACCCGGTAATTACAAATTAGAAGCAGAATTTATACCTGCTGATTTGCAGACTGGCAGAGATTGTAAACCCTGGGGAGATGAGGTTTGCAATCTTTGGACAGAGAAAATAGAAACTGGCGGGGGTTTAGTGTCTTACGGAGGCAGTGTGCAGTCTCCAGGGGTATGTTATGCCCTGTCTTGTCTAAGCTACCCTTTCCTGGGTGAGTGACAACATTGCCGACCAAGTCCTATAACTAACTTTATAAAGCAGAACTGAATTTGTTATATAAGCATGCAACATAAATGTAATTAGACTTTTTTCTTAAAAGTTATTCAATGCAAGTAACTGTAGAGTATTATATAGCCACATCTCTTCTTAAATAAAAAAAAAATTCTTCAAACATAGAAATGAAGTATTTTGATATAATTTAAGAATAAATTTTAAAGAAAACCATTCTTATTTTAGTAAAGATGAACCAGGCTGGGTGCTAAATGTGAATAGTACGAGAATGAAGGTGACCAAGTTCTTGTTCTCAAGAAGCTTAAAATCTAATGTGAGAGACATATTAAATGGCCATCATGATGTAGTGATAAATGATGTCTTTTGAGAGAAGAAACGGTATCCCATGGGAATACATAGAAAGCTGACCTTTCTAGCCCTTTCTTGAAGCTTCAGGGGAAGCAAATTTAAGGATACAACAATTAATACGGTCCACATAGAGCCAAAGTCAGGAGATCTCCTCCTGTTTCAGAGAAGAGGATGTCTTTTTCATAAAGAAGTCCATTTTAATACGATAAGTTCATATCTTAGCCCAGTGGATATGGATTTTCCTAGAAGATACCCTAGAATATCTTTTTGAAATATTTTTGACCATTGGAAAGCAAAATAACTAAAATACATAGGAAAAATTATTAGGAAACCCAGAGAACCATTCAAGCTTTTGAATTCGTATATTCCTTCATTTAATAAAACCCAGAAAGCTCAAAATATGAGCACCTATTAAAACTGGGGAAGCGTGAATAAAATCCTTAGCCCAGGGGAAGCAGAATCTAAGAGGGTTGATATTTATGTAAAAAGCTATAATTTTCTAACCACCACTTCCCCCCAAACTGTTCAATGGATTGTGGTAACATAGAAGTATCCAATAATAGACAAAAGGATTTGAAAGAGGTGAGATTTTACTGGATATTAAAGGGGGAGATGGGAATAAGTCATTCAGAAAAATAAGCACTGAGTGAGACTCTGAATTGTAACTTCCTTACAAGGTATATAGGTATGAAAACTGGTATCATGTGTGAGAAATGGTGTTTGTCTATTTGCAGATACGTTATGCTTGAAAGAATTAGTAATTGAGACTGGAACATTTGTCTATCATTCATTATAGTTTATGCTACAAAAATAAGAAAATCACTAATGGTGCTTTAAATCATAAAAAAAAAAAATCTATTATTTGCTCAACCAGCGGTCCAGAGGCAGCTCAGGCATTCACAGATGTCATCAAGAATCCATGTGCTTTGCTTCCCTTCCTCTCCATCCAATATGAAAGAGTGTTGATTTTCATCTTTGGCCTTTATCACCTTGTGGTCAAATGCTGGCTGCTACAGCTTGAGACATTATACCCTCATAGTGGCCAAAGCTGAAAGGTCTGGCAGGAAGCAAAAGTGGACTCTCTTCAAATACCTCTCTCTTTATTAAGGAGGAAATTTCTATTTGAAAGATCCTGGGTGGTTTCTTTGTCCATCACACAAGAACTATCTGCAATGGAAGTGGGAACAGAATTATCTGCCTCTTTTATAGGGAGAAGAGGCAAAAAAAAACAAAAAACAAACAAACAAACAAAAAAACAGGAGCTAGCTATGGCTGTTAGGAGGCAGTCACCCATGTCTGCCAAAAGCACATTTATTTATGAAAGTTCCTGTAATCCATGATGGGTTTGGACCTTACTGAGATTCCCTAGAGAGAGCACAATATTTTAAACTCAGAGATTTGAATTAAATCCTTACCGTGATACTTAGAAAAGTAATGTAGACAAAATATGTGGGGTTGTACCCAGCACATTAATTAAATGCCTACCCTGAATTCTTTTATTTTTTTTAAATTCTGTAACAACAGGAACCACTGAAGCTTGCTAAACAAGTTAAAATTGTCAAATCCAATGGCTCCAAAGAGAGAAGTTTCCATGAGAAGAAGCTATATACTATTGTAGTAATTCAGGAGATGAAGAGAGAGTGCACAGAGCCTATAATCGTGGCAATGGCCAGAAACAAAAATAAGCAATATTTTAGGGAAACAAATAATAACAAAATGCACCTACTGACTTAGTCGATAGCAGGAAGTTAAGGAGTGGAGCATGTCAGGGGTGAGGGTATTTTTGTGCGTGGATATGGAACCACCAACTAAGATAGAGAAAAGCGATTTTAGTGAGAATTATGACAAATTAACTGTGACCATATACTGAGCTTATGATATCAGTCTGACATTTCAAAGGAGCTGTCTGATGAAAGTTGGAGTTATTGTTGAAGCTGTTGGACTGGGCTAGAAAAGAACTATGGAATTTATTAGCATATGCACAGTCATGCAAATCTCATGAATCTTTTAGAAAGCATATGGAGTAGAGCATCTGAATCTCAGCCATTCAACATATGGATGTTGAGGCTCCACAAATCGCTTGATATTGTACTTAAAATATGGAGTATGTTTCTTTTTCTCTGGGAAGAGTGTTCATAGCTAATCAGATTCTCAAGCATCAGTGAACCATACAAATTTGACAACCACAGAAGTCAAGGGAGTAGAGAGAACGATGAGAAAGTGAATAGGCAGTATTTAACAGATAGACAAAAGACAATGAGTGCAGGAAGGGGAGTTAAAGAGAGCAGTTATAGAAGTAGATAAAGTGAAATTTCAAACACTCAGAAAGGAAGGAATTTAAGGAAGAATAAGCTTGGAGAAGTAAAATAGAACTAAAAGTTGTTTCATTGGATTTGGCAGCTAAAACATCATTTGTGACCTATGAATAGTTTCACTATAATGGTGTGGTCAAAAGTCAAATTATAACAGTTGGCGTGTAAAAGGGAAAGACAGCAAAAAGAGGAAGAAAGAAAATTAAAACTGGAATTAATGTGATGTAGGCTATAATTGTAATATAGCCAACTGCCTCGTTTAATGTACTTTTCATTATTATTATTTATAAGGCCATTTAGCTTATGCAAATAATTGTTATATTTGATTACTTTTCAGCCCATTCTTCCTTCATTTAGCATTGCCAAAGATAAGCATTTACTTATTACGTTGTACTAAACAATGATATGGCTTTGTTTCTTAATTTAGTAGACCTGTGTCCACTGATACCATAAATTAAGTTGAATAATTCAAATGAATTATTTTTAATCATTGAAAATGGAACTCTCAGTATATGTTTATCTTATAGATAATGTTAAACTATTCCTTAATCTCCCAATGGCTTAGCAGTAGCCATTGAAATATGATTGCATCTTAACTGTCCATTTAGAGAATATATATTTCTCTCAATAATTACTGAGCATTTATGGACCTATGGAGGGTAATTTCACTTAGAAGGTTTTTGTATTGTTGTTTTTTTTATCCAAATCTATTCAACAGTGTAGACAAGTTTGCCTTAAAGAACGTCTTTTTTTTTTTTCCTGGTTATATCAAATTAGATCTTTTTAAATTGCTAGTACAATAATTTTCTCTTCCTTTATTCTTCCTATCCATTATTTATGTAGTATAATTGGGGTACATGATATCTTATAATTTACAGTCTAAATTGCATTAAAGCCCTGGCTAAATCATGTATTTATATTCTGATCCAATAATACTGAATACTAATTCCTTGAGTTTTCCATGGGGATGAGAGGTTAAATTTCAATGCATGGGCAATTCATAACAGCTATGCCTCAGATCTGATCTCTGAGGAATTTCTCAATTCCTGATTGAGATCCACACATCACTTCTGGTAGAAATAAATGTGATTACAGACTGCCAACTAAATATTAGGAAATAGTAGCTTTTGAGAATACAATTTAATATACAAACATGTAAGTTATATACATATGTATAACTTACACTACATATCTATTAATAATGCTTTAATATATGTATAATACATCCATGTGCATATGGGTATATGCATACTTGTAAGGAAAGAGAGAACATTGCCTAATTGGTTGTTTGAAAGACAACTTTACGTGCTTTTAAAACAAATACTTTCAGAATCATTCTTCAATAATTACTAACTATTTAAATTGTTAATACAGGTACCATCAGCCCTTTAGTGGGGCTTCTTTACTACACTGCCTTATACTACACAAATACATTCACACATTTAATAGCTGGCATCCACGTTCTCCACTAAATCAGAGACCAAACCAACAGTAATTAAGGAAAATAACAGTTTTTTTCTTTCCTATACAACAGTCCTTGTATGTGACACCTTTTCATTCTCGATCCTCAAGCGTGATTCTCAGACCAGCACCACAAGTGTTTCCAGGGAGCCAGGTGGAAATGCATTAGGCCAGTCCCCACCATCATCTTCTGAATAAGAAACAGGAACGTTCACAACATTTTGATGAACATTTATGTACGTAATATTCCAAGTGGATGTGGAGTCTCCACAGAGACAGAAATACAAGCCACTGTCTTGTTCCTGTTCTTAACCCAGATTTTCCACTTTATGTTCTAAGATCCGCATTCCCTGTGGGCCATGACGGGGAAAGAGAAGGGGAGGGCACTTTGCTTTCTCTTATGACAAGGCCTGGGAGCTGCAGCAGAACAACAGCATGTAAAACCTCCCGTTAAATAGAACTACACCGTAGGACGGCCACACGTGGCGGGTGCCCACGTGGCTGGATAAAGCCAGGCATTTTATTACTAAATAAAGCAGATGTACTATTTGCTGAACAACAAACCCATTATGACACTCATGTCCCGTCTGATTTAGTCCTGAAGTAGGTGTTTTGTGCCATTCACAGATGAAAGAACTGTTTAAGTCAAAGATGGAAAATTGTTTATCGGAGGCCACTCCTATGTCTTTGTTATAAGGTCATACTCAGTTTACCCGGCTCAAAATTTAGAGTCCCTGCTGTGTTATGTTAATTAATTACACTAGACCTAGGAAGAGTTCCACAATTCAAATGGGTTGTATCAGAAATAATTTCCAAATTGGTATTAATTATTAATATAATTTAATATATGCTTTAGATTAGAATGATGAAACTGCCCCCGCAATAACCAGAATTTAAATTTTGACTAAGGAGCTTGATAGCCAAATAATAGTGAAGCTGTATCCGTGCCTTAACTGTTCTTCACTTACCATTAATTTTGTATTTGAAAAATAGTATTAAACAAAGACTAGGCAAACAGAAAATCATGTATATACACTTGAAAACCACGAAGCTAAAAGGAGCAATGCAAGCTAGTGGTGTAGAGAACAGTCCCAGATTTTCATCCACATATCTAAAATGGCTGAAAATGGTGTTCAAATGTGGATATTCCCTTAGCACAACATGTAGCATTATTTTTTTAAAGAGCTAAATGATATGCTGTAGTTATGCTGTAGTTGAAATTTACACCCAAGTCAGACATGTTTGCTTTTTCCCCAGTCTCTGCCACTTACCAGATGTCTAAATTTGGGCATTCTTCTTGACTTCTCGAAGCAACTCCATTGCAAAAATAGGAGTAATGAAAGCATCACTGTACATGTGAATTAAATGTAATAATCTGTAAAATATACTTAGTTCAGATGCTCAGAAATAATGCCTGATCATTAAATGTTAGTTTGTTTTTAAAAAACATATGAGCAAGTGAAAAAAGAAAACTGAATTCCTCAAAAATTAACCATGAAATTATAGTTTACCTTTACAAAACACTAATCATGACTAGTTCTCAGGAAAACTGAAATGCTGGCTGTGTCTAGTCACTTGTTTCCTCTTAAAATATTTGTCCTGAAATTCTCAAAACAAAAGGTAAAATTGTCTACATCCACATTCATGTTGAACATACCCATGTATTCTTTTCTTTAATTTGATCTCTATCTTGATGCCTTCTAGATATGTTTGGTAACAATCTTGACCTGTAGGACCTCACTTTGACATTGGTAAAGTCCAAAAATAGGGGGTGCGAGGGTAGTTCAGTGGTAGAATTCCCTGCAGGAGACCCAGGTTCGATTACCAGCCTATGAGCTTTCCAAAAACAAACAAGCAAACAAACAAATGAAAAACCAAACAAAGACAAAAATTCAACAAACGGTGCTGCAATCAGGGTATACTCACATGGAAAAAGAATGAAATCTGACCCCCACCATATAGCATACAAAGAAAAAAATAAAATAAAATAAATAAAGCGCATTTTACTGAAGCCTGAGAATACAGTGCAAACAAGAACACTATTCTTACTCTCTTTACGAATTTCAATACGGAATTCCGACTACCTCGAATCTGCCTGTCTAAAGATAGCCTCATATTTAATTAGTTGCTTAAACAACATATTGGTTAGTATAATTGCATGGGGTTCATAAAATGGTTTTCATTTCACTTATATGCCTAAAAATCCAAAAGAGTCGTAATTTATACTTCATTGCTAAACTTAGTTTTGTTTTGTATTTTTTAACATGGGCAGGCACCGGGAATCGAACCCAGGTCCTCGGGCATGGCAGGCAAGCATTCTTACCTGCTGAGCCACCGTGGCCCGCCCGCTAAACTTAGTTTTGTATTATATTCCTAAAAGCTAAAATGCTTCACTGTTAAAAACCTATTGTAAGTAAAAATATTAGACACGAAAATAAATGAATAAGTAAATACAGAATCGTAACTAAGGAAATGGTTGATATTTCATTGATGTAAATACTGACATACATTGTGTTATTTGTATGTGTTTATATTTATAATAGTCAACCATCAATTTTAATGAAATTTTCATAAATAGCAGCTTTTGGAAAGTTTAACAATTAAGACAATATCTGAAGTTTTAGGAAAAACTCTGACAATACCTGTATTAAAAGTGAAATCAAGATGTGCTATAGTTGATAGTGTAATTCTTAAAATGTTCCTTCATAAATTATAAGAAATACATAAGGCAAGGTGTTAATAATAGGGTGATATATGGGAACTCTGTATCTTTTGCATAGTTTTTCTATAAACTTACAACTTTTCTAATAAGAAATATGAAGTTTCTCCAGACCATTATTTGTTGTTATTACATACAGGCAAGGAACTTGGATTTTCATAAATAAGTGTAAGTTGCTATATTAATTAGGGTTCTCTAGAGAAACAGAACAGGAGATATCTGTAAATATGAGATTTATAAAGGTGTCTCACACAACCATGGGAATGAAAGAGTCTAAAATCCATAGGGCAGGCTGTGAAGCTGGCAGTAACAAAGAAGGGTCTGGGCGAACTCCACAGGAGACGCTTGCTGGCTGAAGAAGCAGTGAGAACATCTCTCCTTCCCTTTAAAAGTCTGCAGTTGATTGGATTATCTCTTTGTGGGAGGCATTCCTTAGTTGATCGCAGATGTAAGTAGCCACAGCTGCAATTAACTGATTGATGATTTAAAACATGAGCCTTCTGGTTTATCAACCAGCCATGAAAATATCTTTGCAGCAATGGTCAGGCCAGTGCTCACCTGACTGAACAACTGGGCATTATCACTTGGAGGAGTTAACACCAGAGCTTAACCATCATAGTTGCCAATGGTGCATTGTTTTTAGTAGTGGCCTGGCTTTCCAAAACAGCTCATTTACAGCAAGAAAACAGAGTCAATATTTTAATAACCACAACAAAACAAAATGGAGCAACCTCTTGACCTGGATGTAAAGGGCTTTAATTTGATTAGGATACTAATAGTCGTCCCACCCATATTTATAAGCCTGATACATCTGGTAGAAGCATGGGTATATATGGGTACATCTGGGTACAGAAATATCAGAAAGGAGAAGAATGAGGGTGTCAACAGAGTCTTTTCATATCTGAAAGTTCAGATATAGAGATTCCTAGTATGTTGTGGGGTGGAAACATTTTTTGTAGAGAGGAAAATTTTTTGTAACAAGAAGCAATAACATGTATCACCTAACATTTGTATTATTATTATCAAAAATATCACTTCTGTAAATTTTGTATACTTTATTTATTTTGTTTTTGCTTGCATAGGCAGGTACCGGGAATTGAACCCGGGTCTCCAGCATAGCAGGCGAAAATTCTGCCACTGAGCCACCATTGCACTGCCCTATAATTTAATTTTAAAAACTATTTAATAACACGAAATAATAGTAAAATAATGGCATGGTAAGATAAATAGTAATAAACCACGAGCATTTACTGAGCACTGT
The DNA here is from genome assembly GCA_004026745.1 of Myrmecophaga tridactyla. Classification (NCBI taxonomy): domain Eukaryota; kingdom Metazoa; phylum Chordata; class Mammalia; order Pilosa; family Myrmecophagidae; genus Myrmecophaga; species Myrmecophaga tridactyla. The sequence continues at coordinate 26,998 of PVIY010001783.1, read as the reverse complement.
GCTGATCATGTTAATATGCACATTAATCCTTTATAGTAGAAAGAACAATCTAAGTAGCACCGTTAGCTGAATCGCCCATGGCTGCACTGCTGAGTCTGAGATAGAACTGACACTTGAATCCAGGTCATCTGCTCTCAGCAATTATACTGCAGCAACCCAGATTCTTCCAGGGGCCAAAGACAGGAACCCTACTCAAACAGGCCTAACCAAAGAAAAGAAAATGACATTTAAGGATTTACAGAACTGGAAAAGAAGAGATGGATTTGGCGACTCATTAAATACCATTAGGATGCTTTTCCCCCTTTGTTCATCTCTCAGCTGTTTTGCCTGGAGTGACGGCAAACTTTTTTGCATGTGGCCAAAGGTACCACCGATATTCCAAATTTGTACCATCTGGCTCAGCAAACATCAAAGCAAAAATCTACTTCCCCATGGTCAAATCCTGGGGAAATTTAAAAATATTCCAAAGGGAATAATTTAGGGAAATTTGTAATTTGCAGATTTAATCGTGTACCTACCCTCGAGGTCAAGAGACAGGATTTTTCTCACCGGCGTCACATGCCTGAGAAAAGAATAATCAACTTCTTCTAAAAAATGCAGGGATTTAGTTGTCATTTTCAGGAGGACCAGGATAAAGAATTACCGGTCCAATCTGTATTCTGTATGAATATTTTGTGTACCTAGTTTTTTTACTTGTAAAAAATGAACAAAAACACTTTATTATCTTTGAAAGGTATGATAAAGGGTGATTTTGCTGTACTATCGTTTGCATCTCTGATGTTTTTAAAATTGCCTTCCATGAACATGTATTATTTCTACACTTTAAGGAGAAGTTATTAAGGGAGAAATGTAAAAAGGAAAAGCAGCTTGCTAAAAATTATTTATCAGAAATATTAATAATACTCAGCAGTATTCAGTGAAATTGTACCTTTCATTTTTACGTTATAGTTATTTTATAGATATGTAATTCATGACCATGTCCAATAACAATTAATGATTAACTTAGATATTGTCTTAAAACAACAATTCTGAAATTGATATTTTATAGCAACTTCTGATCTTCCATTATAGGCTTTATTTTCCACATTTTTGAACAGCTAAATGTAGTTAGTATTCAGGTCCCTTATGTGTCAATTCAATTGAAATGTTTTTTCAGATAAATTGTAATTAAAATTTTATTTACATTTTTTCACGGTTTTATTTTTTCCTAACATAAATTTATTCTCATTTGAATATATTGTAATTTCATCTGATTTCTATTTGCTTTTCAGTATTAAGGTGTGTGATGGTCAGGTTTGTGTGCCAACTTAGCTAGGCAATGGTGCTTACTTACCTGGTCGAGCAAGCACTGGCCTAATTGTTACTGTGAGGTCATTTCGTGACCTCACAGTAAGTTGATTGCATTTATGGTGGATTAAATCTACAATCATCTAAGGAAAGAGTTGCCAGCAATGAGTGACATTTCATCCAATCATCTGAAGGCATTAAAAGAAAAAGTTATGATTTCACAGTCAGAAGCAAGATTTTTCATCTGTACTTCAGCCAGTCAGCTTCTCCTGGGGAATTCATCAAAACCTTTCATTGGAGTTGCCATTTTGCGGCCTGCCCTATGGAATTTGGGCTCCTGCATCCCCACAGTTGGGTGAGACACTTTTATAAAATCTCATGATACTGGCAAATATCTTCTGTTGTTTCTGTTTACCTAGACAACCCTGACTAATATAAGGTGCAACAGACATTTCCCTGATTCTTGATTCGTGCCTAATTTCCTATAATTTGATCCTCATATATGTCTATTTCAGCTTTCAGAAACATGTAAATATATCATGGATTGTTTTCTGAATAGTACTGCCTTTTTCTTGCACTCATCCCATACAATTCCTTTCTTATTCACTTATACTTCTCTTAAAGTACATTTTATCTACAATAACATTCACAAATACTAAATATGCAGTTCTAGGAGTTTTGTCCAATGTGTATACCTGGGTTGCAAGCAACTCTACCCATGTATAGAACATTTTCATCACACAACCTAGTTTCCTTATGTCATTTTCCAGGAACTCTCCCACCAGAGGCAACCAGTGTTCTAAATGCTTTCAACGTAGATTGTTTTGTCTATTCTTCAACTCAATATTAATAAAATTGAAAAGAGTTGTCATCTTATATATCTGGCTTCAACATGATTTATTAGAGTTTCCTCCATGTTGCAGCATGCATCAGCAGTTTGTTCCTTTTTTATTGCTAACTAGTATTTCAATAGATGAATATTACACAATTTGTTTATCCAATTCCCCATTGGTGTGCATGTGGATTGCTTACAATTTAGAGCTGCTGTAAGTAAAACTCATATGAATATTCTTTGGTAACATTTTGTTGCTGTGTCTGTTCTTGCCATATATTTGTGTTTCTCTTGGGTAAATACCTAGGTAGAAATATGTTATTCAAAGAATACATGCGGCCATTTAACTTTATAAGAAACTACTGAAGAGCTTTCCAAGATGCTTGTAGCAATTTAAACCCCACAAGCAGTGTATTAGAGTTCTTTTGGCTCCACATCCTTGCTAAAATTCAGTACTCTGATATCCTAATTTTAGCTATTCTAGTATGGATGAAATGGGAGCTTATAGCGGCTTTACTTTGCATTTCTGGGATAACTGATGATGCTGAAGTGTTTTAGTGGGAAAGCTGTAACAGAAAACACATATACAAGTGGGTATGACTCTGAGGGCAGCCTAGGGGCATATTCTAACAATACCTGGTATAGAAACCTGTTAATTCTCAAATATTAGGGTTTTCTGGATAGCTTCCTGTTAATGTATGTTCATTTAATTATGCTATGGTTGATCAATCCTTAAAAATTTAGTGAAACTGATTTATGGCGTAGAATATGGTCTATATTAGTAAACATTCCATGTGTGTTTAAAAAGAACATACATTTTTCAGGTTTGAGAGACTTAGTCTAAGCAAGGTTGCTAGGTAATATTGTTTAAATTTTCTACAAAATTACTGATTTTGGTTATCATATTTTATTCAATCTGAGGGAGGGGGTTAAATTCCACAAGTATGATTGTGGATTTGCTTATTTCACACTTAGTCCTAACAGTGCTGCCATATATATTTTGAATTTCTGTTAATAAATTCATATACATTTAGTATTGTTTTATCTTCTTGATTAATTTACCTTTCATCTTTATGGAATATCATGGGGTATACTTGCTAACATTCGTTGTTTTAAAGTCTCTACATTTTTATATGAATACAGTCACATCAGATTTCTTAAAATTAGGCTTTCTATTGTATACTGTTCTCAATTTTTTAATTTAGCCTAGATTTGTTTCAGATTTAAAATATGTCTCACAGAACATAGTTGGGGTTTTCTTTTTTATCTAGTCTGACACACTCTGCTTTTTTATTTTATTTGCATGGGCAGGCACCGGAAATTGAACCCAGGTCTCTGGCATGGCAGGCAAGAACTCTGCCACTGAGCCACCATCGCACCGCCCCACGCTCTGCTTTTAACTAGAGTATTTCATTCATTTAAACTCAATATTTAACTAGTGATATGGTTGGGTGTAAGTCTACTGCCCTGCTATTTGTTTTCTATTTGTCCTATTATTTGTTCTTTTATTTCTCCTTTTCTTATAGTGCATGTCTGCTTGCAAGAAATCCATTGAATATTTTTGCTGGATATGGATTTAAAGGTTGATTTTTTTTTAAATTTCAATGTTTTAACAATGTTATTCTGTTGTCTCCTGGTCTCTGTTATTTCATTTGAATCATTTCTCCCCAGCATATAATTTGCATTTCTCTCTGGCTGATTTTAATGGGTTAGTTGTCAACAGTTTGAGTAGGATATGCTTAAGCATAGTTTTGTTTTTATCCTATTAACATTTTCTGAGCCTCTTGGAAATTAGAATTTCTATATTATTCAATCTGGAAAAATTGTTCAATGTTCCTTCCTCATTTCCTCTCTCCTTTCCTTCTGTAACTCCTATTGTACTTATACTAGCACACTAATATTGTCCCAGAGGTTATTCAGACACAGTGGAGTTTATTTCATCTTTGCAATTCATGCTTCATATTTTAGGTTCTATGTTGACCTGTTTCAAGTTCACGTCTAAAAGCATCCATTTACCTCATCCATCAATTTTCCTTTTTAGCTATTTTTATTCTTTACTTCTAACATTTCTATTTGATTCCTTTCTTGAACTTCCATATCTTTCCTGAAATTCTCTATATTTTCATGCATTATGTACATTTTATATGTAAGTTCTTAATTTATTTATAATAATTATTTAAAATTTTTGTCTTCTAATTCCAATCCAGTATCTTGTCTTCTAGATAGTTGCTTCCTGTAACTTATTTTATTATTTCTTCATTATTGGCCATGCATTACTGGGAATTCTCATAATTAGCAATTTTTAATTGTGACCTTATTTTATGGGTGATGTCGTATTGTAGAAACTCTGGATTTCATTTTTTTCTCCTGAAGATTGTTGAGAATTTTTTTCCCAGTAATCAATTAAGTTAAATTCCTGGGCATCTTTCTGATGCTTTGGTAGAGCAGGACTATTTTGTCTTTACCCTGAATCTAATTGCAAAGCCCTTAGTCCTTTCCATGATTCTTACCCCACTCTCATGGACTTTCTTGGAGTTCAATCGAAAGTCTAAAATTTTATCCCAGTCCCTCTAACTTAGCAAGATTTGCACATAAAACTCTCCCTTTAGCATATAGAGCCTGTCGAAATTTCTGCTCAGCTCCTGCCTTCTTCTAGCTAATGATTTTGTTGTGGCGGTGCTTGTACAGTTTAGGAGTCAGGCAAAGATTTAATGGTAATCTGAATGTAAATTTTGGGGATTCCTTGTTTGTGACTTACTTTTCTGGGATTTCATTCTTCAATTTTCAGCCCTTCCAAAATTCTAATTCTAATTCATCCAGTATAGTAAAGCTGCCATTTTCTGTTTAAGCTCTAAATACTATCACCCCTGTCAGAGCTGGGAGTGGTTTTACAAGAAAATCCAATTAAATGTGGATCTAACCTAGTGTTCTTATTTTCTGTCTATATGAATCAGCTATTTAAAATATCTGAAAGAGTATATAGGAGGACATTATTAAAAAGTAGCCATGTAGAAATTCTGTAGTGTTAAGGTCAACTAACATGAAACAATTCATTATAGGGGCTAAAGAACAGATTTCAGATGATGAGAGAATAATCAACAAACTTGAAGATATATCAATAGAGATTAGCTAATCTGAGATGAAGAAAAAGAAAAAAGAATAAGTCAAATATTAACAGAATCTTAGAGATCTGTGGGATGCACTAACATAAGCATAATGGGAATTTTAAAAAAAGAAGATATAATGAAAGGGCAGAAAAAGAATTTGAATAAATAATGGCTGAAGAATTTTCTAATTTGTTGAAAAACGTTAATCTGCATATTCCAGAAGCTCAATGGACTTTAAATAGAATAAACTCAGAGTGCAACACCTAGACACATCATAGTGAAGTTGATGAAAGTCAAAGATAAGGAGATCTTGAAAGCAGCAAGAGAAAAATGTCATCACATACAAGGGATCATCATACAGATTAATAGCTAACTTCTCAATGGCAATCATGGAGGTCATAAGACAATGGGGCAACATCCCTTCAAGTGTTGCCAGAAATAAAGTATCAAACATGAATTCTATATCCAGCTAAACTCTTCTTCAAAAATGGAGGAGAATTAAGACATTTCCAGAAGAAAATTGAGGGAGTCCTTCACAGTAAACCGAAACACCAGATGGTAACTCAAATCCATGTGAGGAAATAAGAAGCACAAAGAAGAAATAAAAAGTACTAGTATACACAACTAATAGGTATTACAAAAGAGGCAAATATATTTTTGATTGCAACTCTTTTCTTCTCCTATCAGTTTGTATATTGTTATAATTATAAACTATGTTGATAGACTTATTATATATAAATCTGTAATTTGTATGACAATAATAATACAAAGGAAGGGGATTGAAGAGATTGTAGCAAAGTTGTTTTTCATACTACAGAAATTAATTTAGTATTAACCTGGACACTGTATTGTTGTAAACTAAGGTGTCAACTGTAATCCCAGGGCAATCACTAAAAATAAAAGCAAAAAATACAGTAAAAGAAATAAGGGAATTAAGTAGAAATATCCATTTGATGCAAAATAATATGATCATGGAGAAATAGAGTAATTCCAAGGGGCTCAAAATAGGTAAAACAGTCTTGAAAAAGAATAAAATCCTGATTTTAAAATGTACCACAAAATTACAATCACTGAAGCATGTAATACTGGCATAAGGAGAGACATATAGATCCATAAGATAGAATTGAAAGCCCAGAAATAACCCCTCACAGTTACAGTCAATTAATTTTGACAAGAATAACAAGGCTGCACAAAGAAGAAAGCAACAAAAGGTGTTGGGACAAGCAAATAACCACACAAAAAATTGGATTTGCATCCCTATCTCACGCCATCTGCAAAAAATAACTCAAGATAGTTTATCAATGGACCTAAATATAAGTGTTAAAGTATAAATCACTGGAATAAATCTTCATAATCTGGGTTATGACAATGACTTCTTAGATATGGCACTAGAAGCACAAGCAAAAAAAGATTAAGTAGATAAATTGAACTACATCAAAATTTTAAAATTAAAAACACAGTTTTAGTAGCGAAGGCACCATCAAGAAAGTAAAGCACAACCCAAAGAGTAACAAAAATATTTAAATATTTTCCAATCAGTTATCTGACAAAGTATTTATATCTGGAATACATAAAGAACTCTTATAACTTGACAATAAAATACAAATAACCAAATTAAAAATAATCAAAAGTTTTGAATGCATGTTTATCAAAAGAAGGTACACAAATGATAAACACATGAAATAATACTCCACATTTAATGAAATGCAGATCTAAACCACATTAAAATATGACTTCATATCCACTAAGATAGCTAAAGTAAAAAAGACAGATATTAACAAGTATTGTCAAAGATGTGAAGAAGCTTGAATCCTCATACATTACTCGTGTAAGTATAAAAAGGTGCTAATGCTTTGTAAAACAGTTTACTATTTCCTCAAAATGCTAAATAGAGAGTTACCATATGACCCATCAACCACATTGCTAAGTGTATATCCAAGTTTAGTCCAAGGAAAAACTTGTACATGAAGGTTCATAGCAGCATTTTTAGTAACAGCCAAAAAGTGGAACAACCCAACTGCCCATCAACTGATGAACGGATAAACAATGGAATATATTGATATACAAAAATATACATTATTCAATTTATGTGAAATATCCAGAATAAGGAAATTCAGAGACAGAAAACAGATTAGTGGCTACCTGGCCTCAGGTGAGGGAAGGGGAAGGAGGTAAGGAATAGCAAAAATGGGCAGGGGCGGGGGCAGGGGGGGATGACTGCTAATCTTCACATAGTTTCCTTTCGGGGTAATGAAAATCTTCTAAAATTAGATGGTAGTGATGGTTACACCTCTCTGTAGAGACACTAAAAGAAATTGAAATGTATACCTGAAATGAGTGAATTTTATGGTATGGTATGTGATACATATCTTAATATAGTTATAAAGAAAATTTAAGACAAGTCATACCAGTTATTCCTGAGACTTTAATATGTTTGATGATAACAGTGTTTGTTTGCTTGTTTTAATATTGGCAAAATGTTTTATTGCCTAAATACCAATGCTAAATCAAATAAAGAACAAATTCTATCCATGTTCCCACCAAACGTGGTTTATGTTTTTTCTTGTTTCTGACCATAAGCAAACTTAAGTATAATTGCAGTCATGTCTCAGAACATCCCTTGAGTTTTATTATCATGTTTTTTTAAAAAGATGATGGCTTTTAAAAAAAGATGATGGCTTGTGTGACTAATTAAAAAATGTTTTCCAATTATAAATCACTGATAATATTTGATATGAGTAAATCCAACAATGATTCATCACAAGTAAAAAAATTCATCAAAGTAGGTGGACAAAGCTCTGCAGTATAGAATACTGAAATTATTTTTAAAAGAAGGGTTAATTTAAAAGACAGAATGGGTAATATAACTAGGAAGAAAAATAAAAGAACCAATTCTAGTTCTTACTGCCTTTCTTTAGAATGACATGAGCCAAGATATGTTGGATTTAGATGCCCAGTGTCATATCATGTTCTTCTTATTTTTTAAATCACAGAGTTATTCACAATTAACAAGACTGCTTTGTTCTGACAATATGTCAATGCTTTATTTCAATCCCTTTTCAATAGTAAATCACAGATATAAATTCATTTGAGTGTAAAACAAGCAGTGTAATCCTGGATCTCATTTTCACAGTTTCTTCTTTTACACTGAGTTAAAAACTCAAACAAACAAAACCTCTCCAAAACTTAGATGGAAGCAATATTTCAAAGAATTATATAAGATTTCCAGTCAGTAATAATTTTTGCTACAAACCTTGGATATAACAGGAAGTAAGGATATATCAAATGTTTATCTAACCTGGACTACAAAAGCCTTTTAAAATGGAAAAATAAAAGGTTTGGGTGGATAAAGACTTTAATTTTACCATGAAGATAAACTCTAAAATTAAAAGTGTTGGGTAAGGATGAAAGGCCACATTTTATCCATATAAATTAAAAAGTAAATTAAAACAATTTTATTTGGAAGTGAGATTAGTAATTATAAATGGTTGAATTTTCTATACTAGATTAAAATGGAACAACATCTGAGATTGCCGCACAAGCGTTCTTTGCAACATGTAGAATAATAATTTGTGGAAAAACTCTAAACATTCATTAGTATCCACATGTTTTAGTAAGTCAGAAATCAGCTATTTGTGAGAAGTAAACATTCATCAATGAATGCCTGAACAATATTCCTAAATCTATGTGCAAAGTTTGCAAAAGCCAATCTTCTAGAAAAAACCTTATAATAAATTATTTTCTATCTAACATCCCAAATTATTACAATGCTACCAAAGCCTCATATCATGTTCACTGATGTTCATTCTTCCTCATCATGCATAGCCCTAGAAATAATGTTTACTTCTCCATAAAAGCCTGGTTCTCCATAAACCAGCCTGGTGGTGATTTCCAATTTTGGAGTTAGACACTATATTTTATAATACAACTTTATATTTTTCTTCAATACTGTAAACTTCATTGTCAACATTTTGGACTTTTTGAGTATCTACAAACTGCCACATTTATTATTTTACATGTAAATCATATTTTCTTAATTGTTTACTCTTCAAGCAGAATCTGAGCCCCTAAGACCAATTTTATAGACTATGAAGGAGTTCCTGGGCTTCCTTGAACCTTATTTTGGGTGATACATATAGAGAGGAATGGTGGGTCAATTTCAGCCACATTAGTAAAACTCTACATAGCTTTCCTGAGAGCAATATTGCCTGTGTAGAAGTCAGCAATCCTACTATTCAAGTCTACTGCTTTGTACCTACTTTCTCTAAACCTAATAACGTAGGGGTAAACGATTAAACATAGAAGAACTAAAAAAATTTTCAATGGTCCATTCATATGGTTAGCCAACTTTCAGCCTGTATTTGAATTCCCCACACTATAGTTTTAAGAGAAACCTCTACCTAAACTATCACTTTGATGTATGTTTTGTATTCTCATGTTGGGTACAGAATATAGAATATATGCCATTTGATAAGGGAACATGCCATTGATTTCACCACCTTCTAATCCAAAACTGAGAATTTTGTCAGCCCTTTTCTAATTTTACAAGAAATTCTGGGAACTGATTTCAAATTGCATGATTAATTCTAATTTGAAATCCAGATGGATAGATTTCTAGTTATTTCTGAAGCTTTTATGTTTATCCTCATCAATTTATCCCTCAGATCCAGAAAGGAAATGGTACTTAGGGTCTCACTATCTTTGCTTCCGCTTTCTAAATTCTAATCATTTTTTCCAGTATCGTTTCTTTCCTTGCCTATTCCACCTAGGTAGGGCATAATGTGAGCTCTGCTAGATATACTTGGAACGACAATCCTGCTACCTGCATCCACATTTCCATTCTTATGAAATAAGGTTTATGAGAAGACAGTGTGCAGGCAGCCAAGGCTAATACAGGAATCTTTCATATAATAATTTAATTTTTTCTCATTATCTTTTGTAGACAAATTCATTTTTCTCTAACTAGAAAGTCATCTTCTCCTATCTCATATGCTGCACCATGTTTCTGTCGATCTGCTCAGCCATTTGTATAGAGATCATTCCAAAAAAGTTAAAAAAAAAAAATAAAAGCCCATTATAACTACTTTAAAAATATTTTGTCTTTGCTTTTAATATTTTAACCTTTTAAAGCTTGAGTCGAAAGCAATTTTTATCAAAATTGTAAAATATTTAAAATAATTTTAACATCTTCCATTTTAAGCTGCAAAGCCCATCTTCAGATATAAATATCGCTCTGGACATTTAGAAGATTTTTCAAAGCTCCTGGATGTACAAGTCTCTGGCATGGTGCCAGGCAGCAAGAGTGGGTACCAATCAGCTGTGTACATCACTTCCCCTAAAATATGTGCTGGGATTATTTTATCCATAATTTTTCAGTGAGAAACAACAGAAAATACGTTGTTTTAATTTCAGTTTAAAGTAAAGTTTTACATTTCATAATTAGATGATTGGCTTTAGTTTAAAATATATGGTTAGTGTGGTATATAATAATATTTATGTGTTTAGGTCTTTTAAAAGTTTTAACGTGTGTGATGAAGGATGAGTTAAATAACTCTTTCAGAGGTAAATAACTTTGCATTATTTAAACAACATTGACTAAGCAACTTTTATATGCAGCATACTAGTGATACAGCAATAAGTAAAAGAGCTGCCTTTCATGAAATACACCTCTGCCACTGCCCAAAAGTGTTCAAAAACCTACAACTACTATAATTTTATTATGTTTTTCTTTATCTCTGTCCAGTTCCATTGAATCTGAGGTATTTTGAACACACATGTTGTGTGTCAGAATTAAGAACAGATCAGCAGTGTGGGTGGATCACGGTGGCTCAGCAGGCAGAGTTTTTGCCTGCCATGCCGGAGATGCGGGTTCGATTCCCAGTGCCTGCCCATGCAAAAAAAAAAAAGCCAGCAGTGTCATTCATCATACCTGTGCGTATGTATGTATAACTTGGAATATTCCTGACCAGATCGTTGTTTTAAGCTGTGGACTCAAAATGCAACTCAAAAACTCACGTCTTAGCCATATAGACTCAATTATCAGCGCCTTTCCCACTCACTTTGAGATGTTTCAGCAAACCTCTGTATTAGATAAGAACATTAAAAAAAAAAAGTATTTTATGATATAATCCAAAAATTTTTTTAAATAATTCAGTCTTTAGCCACAAATAAAGACAAATAGCTTTAATAAGCATCAATAAAACAATATTAATACTTGAATTAATTTTACTGTTTGAGGACAGTATTTGTAAGGCTCATTCTTCTATAAGGATGCAAATGTTGAATTTAACCTAATGATCAATACTATTCCAAAAATATATTAAAGGAGATGAACTATAAGAAAGTTTGCACTAAGATTCCTATCATGTGACAAAAAATTCAGCAGCTATTTAAATAAATTTATCCTTACAGGCAAGGTGCTCCTCACGGTTACCAACTATATTTTAAAGAAATGAATTTCTAGTTCATTTTGTTCTATTCCCCCGTAATGAGATCCTATGAAAGTTAAATGAAACCCTGTTGAGGGCATTTCGATGGTGATTCAGTGTCAGAATTCTCGCCTGCCACGCAGGTTCGATTCCAGGTTGTCTGCCCATGCAAAACAAAACAAAAATAGTTGAATTGTTTCTTTCTTAAAGAAATACTAGATATATGCTCAGAGAATTCTGTGATGCTGCCTAAAATGATATTAGAAGGTTATATATAAATGTGAATCTATTTTAATGAAAGGGATATTTTTCATATGGTTTAGTCTATAGTCGATTATAAAAATAACAATTGTATAGGATGAAGGAAACTAAAATCAAATTTCATGTGCAAATAATAAATCCACAAGCACAGGCTCTTCCAGAAATTGTAGAAGGTTAAACGACATGAACTTTCCTTGAGAATTCATAATCTAACAGTTATTGGATAAATATAATTAGTATTTATATTCATTAAACCAGTTGACATAATGATAAAGTTATATAATTAACAGATGTCACAGCACAGAAACAAAAAGAAAAACTTGAAAATGTAATTTAAAAGACAATTCAATTAAGTCATTTTATAGCATAAGTCATGCATACTCAAAGGTTAAAAAAAAAGATTAAGAATAAAGTGGGAAATCTGAAGGCGGAAGCCAGGTAATATGCTGTCATATTATCAGGTGCTCAGACTGGCACAGAGTAAGTAAACATTAAATCCATGTATACAGAAATAATGAAATAAATAGGCAATTGAAAGAAGCAGCTGGGTGCTTTAGTCCAGAAGATGTTTGATTTTCAGAAGAATGAAATTTTATTTTTAAGTTTCGCTCACTGAAGTGATACAGTTTGGTGAAAAAGTGGATGTTTCAGAAAACGAAATTGTTTACTTAAAAGAAAAACAGGAAGTCTCTAACTTTCACTTAAGCAAATGGGATCATACTTCTTAAGAGCTCAAACACAGGAACTTTGCTTACCAATGAACAGTTTCTTATAGCTATAACAGGACACATTTCATGACACCTAGGGAAAACCTTTGCTGAATACTCACTATTAGGAATTTCATAAACAATTACAGCTTTCTGTATGAGCCTACTATTTCCAAAAGATGGTTGATTGAATAAATGAAATAAATCTTGTCTACTATAGGCACTCAGATGGAAGTGGAAATAAGAAAAAAAAATTATATAAAGACTGGGAAGCAAGATCCCATAATATTCTGTTAAATGAGTCATTGAAAATCTATACCAAACAAAATGTTTTGTATTTTGGTAAATTTTAAATGTGACCTATAGAGAATTTTTTTTTGTTAAGAAAGCAATATTTCATATCATTTCACATTTTATTTGAAAATAGTTTTCCTCCATGGAGTTGTTTAACTGACAATATTTTGTTAGAACTAAATTTTGTATGTCCAGATTTTAGCAGCTAGAAAATAAAAATTGAAACAGCTAACCAAAAAATAAATGGAGGCATGAAACCATCTTCTGTGGCCTGCTGTTAAGTCTAGAAATATCTTATTCTGTCAGTGTGATTTCATAGCAGGATGAAAAATGTCAAAAGTGAGGATGACAAATCAGTCTAGTGAGGAAAAATGACTCTTGGACAAGAGATGTCATTTGTCATGATTGCCATTTGACTGCACTTTCCCCTCTCTTTCATATGAATGCAATTCTGCCATTAGTTTTAAATGATCTTAACGGCACAATGGCTTGATCATGAAAATTATATTTCCTTTTGGCAAGTTTTGTAAAATATTAAGCATTTCATGATGTGAACTTACTATATTTGTGTACATCAATGAGTTGTTTTTTTTTTACCATTAATGCTTAATTCATCAAATATTACTATTTTTTTAGTCCAACTGACCATTTTTCCTAGGTATAGTAACACCATGGCTTTTTATTTTATTTTATTTTTCAAAACTGACACAGCTGAGCACAGCTCTCTGAGCCCCTGCATAATACGGGTGGTAATTAAGCCACAGCTTCAAGGTTGCATGGGCACAAGACAATTCAGCCTAATGAAGTATCGATCGGCTGCAGTCGAGGTAAAACAAGTTGACATTCATTTAGAGGTAGCAATGTGAATGTACCACAATGCCACCAAAGAAATAAAGGGAACAAACAATGAGGCTGAATTTTAATCTTGCAAACACAATTAAGAATCTTATTTATAGCGTGGTGCTATCACTTAAACTAAAGCTAATTGCATACTTACTTCTCTGACATGAGATACCTAAATCAGCAGAAATTATATATCCTTAGCATAATGGCAAAAAAGAAAAAGAAAAAACTGCGGGAAGTTCAGAGCTTCAATTAGAGACAATACTACTACCTTAGAAAACTGTACTGATGGAAAGTATTTGAAATCACATTTCCCACATAGTTGTTTTGCACAATTAGGCTTATCTTAGAGTGCTATGAAAAACAACTCACAAGAGAAGAATCCAACCTAGATTAAGCAAACTGTTGAAAGTAGGTTAGTCTCATATACCAAGTGAGAAACACAAATATTCAATTAAATATAATTTACCAAACATTTATTGTAATGGTCTTATTTTCCCAGAAACAAATTTAGTGGACACTACATTAACAGCCACATACAGGAAGGCCAGGATGAAAATTAATTTACATCTCTCTTTCGAATAATTATTAAACTTGCGTTAACTATCAAGCAAGATTACCATACCCTATATATTTAAGCAGTCATTAGTATCGAAAAATTATGATGATTTATTATATTCATTATTTTTGACTAAGCATAAATTTTTATGATATGGGTCTAGACACTATTTTAAGGGTATAATGACATTATATTTATAAAATAAAATATCAGGGCATTTTATAACAATTTAGTAATGACTTATATTTTATATATGAATCTGAAAATCTGATTAAAGTTTGGGAATTATTTGTGTTAAACACTAATTTTATTGATGAATATTAATTTCTTTTGGTATAAAAATAGAGGCATTTTAGAGTCGATTTGATTTGATAATGAACTGTGGAACTATCACAGATATATCATATTTTAACATTTTTTGCTTATGGTAATTTTAAATAGATCAGAAGGTGAAATGCGTTGTTCTAGATTATCAATGATACTAATCAAAAACTATTTTCTAATGTAGCATCTGAAAAGTTCATTTTTGGCAAATGGGATCTTTGACTTAATGGAGATGGAGGTTACTTCAGTGGAAAGGCAGCTTTGTATCTTTTAAGAAGATATTAAGACACATTTATCATAAATTCTACTTACTGTAGACATTCAAAATCCACACATACAAATTAAAATTGAAAATTTATTTGTGCTAATCAATTGATTCAAAGTTAGTGGCATCTCAGGCTTTCATAAGTCATTTTTTCTCTGGAATAATGCCCCTAAATAAAAGAAAGAGTGCTAATGTGTTTAATTGCATTACAGATCTCAAGCAGATGGACA
Organism: Myrmecophaga tridactyla; assembly: GCA_004026745.1. Classification (NCBI taxonomy): domain Eukaryota; kingdom Metazoa; phylum Chordata; class Mammalia; order Pilosa; family Myrmecophagidae; genus Myrmecophaga; species Myrmecophaga tridactyla. The sequence continues at coordinate 11,861 of PVIY010001783.1, read as the reverse complement.
TTTCCTTAAAAACACTGATAACCAGGTGTTAAGATTCACAGATGTTGCCCTTCTTGTAATAAGAAAAAGAACTTTGTTTTTGCTGAGTATTTCTTTTTAGTTTGATAAATTGTTTAGCGTTCCAATTTGCATATTTCAATTCACCCCAGCCTGATTTGAATTTTGTTATTCTCTTGAGTTGTCTCTAAATCAAGAAGCATATATTACAAAATATTTACTTATATATATATACACACACATTGATATGGTTTGTGTTAATATTTGAGTATTATGTAAAAGCAGTTAATGCTGTGAGATTTATCACTATTTGAAGCTACAATAGAGCAGAAAAAGCTTATTTTCACAATCAAACCATTAAACCATCTTAACTTCCATCACAAAACCATGGGCTATTGATAACAGGGTAAGAAATGAACAAATTTTAATGACTTATAGTGCATTTCTATTACTATAAAAACAACAGGTGGTGCTCAAGAACATATTTCTAAATTTGTAACTTTAAAAGTTTTTAATTTTTCCACTGTCAAGTATTTTCCAGTTATTAGATATTATTAAATATTTGTTGATTTGAATTTTCTAATGTCCGTTATTGTCAACTTAATCCTAAACACTGTGTAATACACTTCAAAAGTAAATATTAACATTTTTTAGAAATAGTTTAATTTAGTGTGAGGTGGTAAATTGTGGTATTCTCTTCATGCTGTAGCTGTCTACTAATTTTATTTCTCCTGGAAAATGGTTTTTCTTAACAATCAGCTATTTAACTACATCAAGTAATATAATGCATTGTTAATTAGCTTGGCTTGCTCTTTTTAAATATTTGAGACAAATTAGGAAAATAGTTTTTATTGTTAGCTGATCAAGAGGAAACAAAGAAACAAACGTTATTGTGGTGTGTATGCATGTTTGGAGATTAACATGTAGACAATTTTGCCTATTGATAGATGAAAGCAGATGAAAAGGTCTAGGTACATGAGGTTACAATGGCTAACAAGATCTATCCTTATGTGCATGAGTTGATTTCCCTTTTCCATTGTCCAACAGCTCTCTTAACCTTACATTGAGAACATATTGGTGACTCTGGGCTCTAGGTGAAATGCTAAGAAAAAATCCTCATATATATATATATATATATATATATAAAAGGCTCATGTTGTATTGCTGGAACAATACTGATCTGGGATGTGGGAGTCCAATAAAACCAGTTTTATATTTAAGATGTAGTCCACATAAATAAATTAATAAATTATAATAGGTAATGAAATAATATATTTGGTCACACATGCCTTTTTAAATCATCAAGGACACAACATGCAGAACATTTTTGGTGTTAAGTGATGCTGTTTATAAATATGCCTTGTCAGAATTGGTGTTTTTCAATTATCCATATATTAACATTCTTATTTCAATAACTTTATTTAGCATAAGCAATTATTTTCATGAATATTCATAGTTTATGTAAATAAACCTATTTTTAAATTAAGACATTCTTTATTGTGAGTTTGGCAAGGTCAGCTCTCTTCTGTGAGTTAACAGTAAATGAAGAGCAAGTCACACCCACCATTCTCTTTAACTTACATTTGTAAGAAAGTGCAACAGTCAAAGGACTATGGGACACAGTGAAGAGGGGAATGTCTTACATAAAAAGAAGCTGGAATGGAGAGGAATATTATAATTTATGGAATTGCATGTATTGCCTCATTTTTCTAACTTCTCCAAAATATAAGCTAAGGATGCAAAGGTGTTAAGATAGTATGAAATGAGATGTACATTTTTATACCCATTATAATCATTTAGGCAATCTTATCAGTATATTTTTTGAACACCTCATTCAATAATTTCTGGAGGAGTATGAAGAAATCTGATTTTCATTGTTATGAAAATTACACGTAGCACAAAAACTTCAAACAGTACAAAAGGAAATTTAATGAAAAAACCACTTTCAACCTTGACTCTTGCTTGTCCTAATCTGCAGAGCTAACCATTTTTAACAGTTTTTTTTTATTCTTCCAGATACTTTATATGCATATGAACATATAAAGACTCCTTCATTTTTTTCCCACAGAAATAAGAATATATGATTGGCCTATTTTGTATCATCCCTTTGTTTCATTTAAAAATTACATATTTCATCAAATTGAAGAAGCTGTCCACTGAAAGGTGTACTAGTATTTTATGGTTCCTAGGAGAAAGAAAACACTGTTACCAATTCAGCTATAATGCATTACGCACAATATATGTGTTTTTATAGTTCTAATTGGACCTAAAACTATTTTTACATGCATTTTCATGTAGATTAAAAGGAGAATTTACGCAAAATAAATTGGTCAAGATACCCTAAAATTGCATATTCAAAAACCAGCTTCTGAAAATCACTTTTCAGTTTGGAGTCACGGAAGTCTTTATTTTCTCTCACAATATTATTATAGCTCAGAAAAATCAACATTTCTTAAAAATAGTCATAAAAAAATAAAAAGCATTGGCCCTTTTCCTGAATAACCCTTATCACGCTAAATTCACCAACTCCCAGCCTTGGAGAGATTAGGGAAGTACTCTCTTAAGCACTTGCAACCAAATGGCTGCCTTAGGGGACTCTTCCAGGAAGCTGACAGCCATTCTACAGTTTTATTCTGGTGTTTTCAAACTGATTCTTGTGGAGGGGACAAAACTGCATTCGCTCAGCCCTCCGGATAATATGACTGAGACCCATCCAAATTTCTCAAAAGTTATTATGTAAAAAAAAAAAAAAATGCATCTTAAAATTGATGAACCTTGGCACCTCATGGAGATTTGCTCATTTCCGCAAACGCAATTTGAAATTATTTTTTGAGATGGCAAAATTTGTATAAGTGGCATCATTTATGTAACCAGATTCCCAGTGATGGAAATTTACTTTCCCTCTTTTATTTTCTCTTTGTTTTATTCTGCTTTTCCCTTTCCTTTGAACTGCTTTGCTTGAAAGACCATCTGTGTTTATATGACCTTAGCGCACATGTGTTTGTGCACCTGTACTTGAAAATAATTACTGGGCATGCACATGTATAATCTTGATAGGCTTTTTTAAACAAATTTTTCTTCAAGAATTTATTCTCTTTACATTATAGTGCCTGGTTCCTTACACTTACACAATATTAGGGCTTTTCAACCTTTTTCATTTTTAACAATCTGAAAGGTGTTATATATAAACAATGAATGGTGCCCCTTGGAGTTGTCCGATCTTGCATTACTGAGTAAAATTCATTTAAATTTTCCATTTTATATTTCAGGACTTTGATCTTGGTTAGAGAGGCTTTGCCCTGCCCTCTGTTACTTTTATATATTCATACACATTTTTAATTCTTCTATGCTTCAGATTTTTTCTTTTAAATGAAAGATAATTTTTATCTTTACATCATTTCTCTTTGACTCTAACTTATAACTGTAGTACATTTAGAGTTAGACAAATTTAAGTAGTGTATATTAATCAATCCCCTTCATTTTGTACATGAGGAATTTAGGACCAAAACAAATGTTTAATGATTCAAAATTTAAAAAAAACAAATTTAAGGATTTTCTCTTTGATATCATCAACAAATTGAAGCTCCAGAACCTGGATCTCTATCTCTAGGTTCAGAGCTTATTCCAGTACAGCATTGACATCTCAAAGGATGAAAATAGTAAAGATATTTGAGTGGCAACAGAATGTAAGGTCTTTAAAAAGATCATGGTTAAAATGTGTTTTGTTGTTGTTGTTTTGAGAGAAGAAACAAAGAATCACATGATACTGGTCTAGTTATTTTGTTCACATTCCAGCTATCAACTGAACATGATCCTTCAAGAGGGCCCACAGCCACAGAGATAAAGTGTGCTCTATATGGACAGAACTTGTAATGAAAAAACTAAATGAAACTGGAAATTGTGCCCAGACTACTTTAATTATAGAGAATCTTTTCATTTTAGCTGATACTATGTTACTTGATTCAGAGTTAAAAACCATATTCATATCACAAAACCCTAGCTGCCACGATACAAACATATATATGTGTGTGTGTACTTCAGTTTGCAAAAGCTGCTGGAATGCAATATACCTGACGTGGTATGGCTTTTAAAAAGGAAATGTATTAAGTTGCAAGTTTACAGTTCTAAGGCCATGAAAATATCCAAACTAAGGTACCCAGAGAAATATACCTTAACTCTAAAGAAAGGGGTCAATTACGTTCAAGCTTTCTCTCTCAGCTGGGAAGGCACATGGAGACATCTGCTAGCTTTGTCTCCTGATTTCTACATGAAGCTTCCCAGCCCGGTTTTCCTTCTTTATCTCCAAAAGTATCTGGGTGTGTGGGCTCTGTCGGCTCTAAGGTTTTTTTCCAAAATGGTTCCCTCTTAACTGGTTCCAGTAAGCAACCCCACCTTGAATGGGTGAAGACATACTCCCATTGAAACAATAAAAATGTTCCCACCTAACAATATTGAATGAGGATTAAACAACATGGCTCTTCTGAGGTATGCAACAGATTCAAACTGGCACAATATACTTATTTATAAGATCTATCATGTACAAATATACAATTTAGATTTTTATAAGGATGGTTAATGATGACCTATTATAAGCCCTATTATTTATACTATATATATCTATAGTATTGAAATAAAAAGCTAATGAGGCATATTCTTGTGAAATGAATGCTTATTTCAAGAGAGTGTGCCTCATCAGCTCTTTATTTCAATACTGTTTTTGTCATCAGCATTTTGACTAACTGTTAGCCTTTTTCTCGAGCCTGCTCCTACCTAAATGTCTAGCACATTGTGATGGCTCATTTCATATGTCAACTTCCCTAAGTATGATGTCAAATTGTTTGGTCAAGGAAGCACTGACCTGATGGTTACTAGGAGACTGTTTCATGGGTTTAAATCATCAGTCAGTTGATTGCATCTGTGGCTGATTTTATCTACAATCAGTGAAGAAGATTGCCTTCAGCAATGAGAGAAGACTCACCCAATCAACTGAAAGCCTTTAAAGGGAGAACTGATGTTTTTAGTACTCAGAAGAATGAATTTCCATCTCTACTTCAGTCAGCAGCTTTTCCTGGGGGATTTCATCAAAACCTTCATAGGAATTCCCAACTTATGGCCTGTCCTAAGCAGTTCAGACTTCCCAATTCCCATAGTTACGTGAACCAATTACTATAATAAATCATTATAATAAATAAATCACTAAATAATTAATATATTCATGTTTATAAAGTCTGTCAATTCTTTTCCTCTGGGGAATCCTAATATATATTTTGGTTCAGAGACTGGTTCTTGAGAAAAAAAATCTTAAGGATCAGAATATCCAAAAATCAAATAGTAATTTACTTCTAAGCCATGTCAAGAAAATTATTGTCTCTTCAAATTCACTGTGAGTTCCTCCTGAATCATATTTCCTCCCTCTAAACTCATATTTAACATTCCTTGACTATCTTTAAAATTTTATCACCTAAAAAAGGGCCACTACACTATGTTTAGCTACACAGATTTACATTGTATAACTAACATGTGTTGTAGCTCAGACATTTAAATGTTATGGTGTACTTTGTTGAAATACTAAGTTACAAGCCCAGATGGGAATAAAAAACATAAATTGAAAAATTTTAAGGAATGGTGATTACTATCTGATTATGATTATTATCTGATATTCCTCAACAGAAGACAAGCTTTAAAGAGTATCTGAATTAAAGTCTCAATTCAGCTTTCCGACTTTATAGTAGCTGTTTCCAGGGAAGTTAGAGAAGGTCATGTGCAACTACTTGAAAAAGATAGCTCACCAAAGTCAAGATACTGGCAATACTACACTGTGGTTCAGGTGCAAAATGTTGAACAGGATTATTGTAAGAAGGCACGGCATGTTTTAGAATTTCTAATCCTGTATAATCATGGCCTATTACCAACTCTCAGGTAAGGTTAAAGCAGAAAAATTTGGGGGGATAAAAATAGTGGCCTCAGCTGACCAGCTAGGAGTTAATAGAGGGGGAGCAAGAACTTCATCAGTACACAGACATTAAAAAGGTCAAAATCCAAGTCATTTTCAACTACACTTTTTTTTTGGGGGGGGGGGAGTGCATGGTCCGGAAATCAGCTAGACATTTTGTCCAAGTTAAATTAATGTAAAAAGATCCAATTCTGTCACTGGCCAACCAGTTTTGGATAAAAATCATAAAAATAAAAATAATCATAATACTAATAGTAAAAGTAAAAACAAATGGAAAGCACCATAGAATGACCAAGAACTAGAACTGCTTAGCTAAAACAGCTGAGGTTGGTATTTAGGAATACTTTTATAATTATGGTAACTGTCAATTCCAAAAGCAATATTACACTGTGACTAAGAGGCTGAAAATCCTGAGAAGTTCAGAAATTCAGCAACGCACTTCTAATTTGTTCATAGGTCAAAGAAAAAAAATTGCCATAGGCTTTAGAAAATACTTTCAATTGAACAACAATAACAATAATAATAATAATGCATATTGAAATTTGTAGAGTACAGCTACACTATGTTTAGAGAATATGTTATAGTCTTAAGTGCATATATTGTAAGGCTGAATATTAATTATCTAAGTATCTACTATAACAAATTAGTAAAATAATAGCATATACAGCCCAAAGAATGTAGAAGAAAGGGAATATAAAATGAGCCAAAATAATGAAATAGCAAGCACATCTTTAATAAAAAGGAACAATGAAGCAAACTGATAAACCCTAAAGAAAAATGTATTAAACTTACACACACATATACCCATGATATGGATTATTACTACCAAGAATTAAAAAGGAACCATTGTTACATATCCTCTACTTGTTATAAAAGGTAACAACATTTAAATAATTTTAAAATTTCATTTTAAATATTACACAAAGAAAAGTATGGGCCTACATGATTTCACCAAAACAATCAAATTCTACTAAAAGGCACTATAATACCAATATAACACAAACTCTTCAAGAGACTAGAAAAGAGGAGTACTTTCCAACTTATTTTATGAAGTTTTCATGTTCTTGATATAAAAAGAAAAAGACATAACAAGAAATAAAATAACAGGATATTATCATGCACAAACATAAAAAAATTAAAAAAATTTTCAGCCATGTATAAGAAAGGATAATAAATAATCTATTATCATTTATTTGAAGGTATAAATTTGATTTAATGCTTTAAGATTAATCAAAGTAATTGGTCACATTGACAAAAGGAAAACTAAAATAGTTATCCCAAAGATACAGAAAATATTTGCTGAAATTTGACATCAATTCATGTAAGAAGTCAAGGATGAATAGATGGGAATTTCCCTACTCTGAAAAAAAAATTCAAAACATTATAGAAAACATCAAACTTAATAGTGAAATATTGAGAATTTTTCCAAGTGGAGTTGGCAGAGAAATAATAAAATACCTTTTCATTGTCTCTATACCATATATACTAAAGGTTCTAGATAGAATGACAAGGCAAGACTAAAAAGTAAAAGACTTCAGAGCAGAGGAAAAAAAATTTAAAATTATCATTTTCCGGCAAATAATGATAATGGACTTAAACATACAAGTGAGTCAATTAATGAATTTAGCAAGTGCACTAAATACAAGGTCAGTGCACAAAAATTAACTGAATATCTATACCAACAGCAATCAGTTAGAAATAAAATTGCAAAAGAAACTGTATTAATTGTTAAGTGTTGCTGTAACAAATTATCACAAATGCAATGTCTTAAAACAAGACCCATCTATTAACTCACAATTCTGTAGGTCAAAAGTCAGAACATGGCATAGCTCAGCTGGACCACTGCTCTGGTTTTCATAAGGCCAAAATCAAGGTCATTGTAGGTCTGCATTTCTTTCTGGAGACTTGGGAGATAAATCTGCTTCTATGTTCATTCAGTGTGTTGAAAAAATTCATCTCCATGCAATTGTACAACTGAGGTAAATTTTCCTTGTTAGCTGCACTTTTGGGGGGGAGGGAGTAATAAAATCAAGTTCTTCATGGGTCTACATTCCTTTCTAGAGGCTTGGGAGATAAATCTGCTTCCGTGTTCATTCAGTATGTTGAAAAAATTCAGTTTCATGCAAGTGTACAACTGAGGTAAATTTTCCTTGTTAGCTGCATATTGGGGGGGAGGTCATTCTCAGCTTCTAATGGCCACCAACATTCCTTGACTTTGATCCCCTTGCTCCATCTTCAAAGCCAGCAAACACAAAGTCTAGTACTTCCTATACTTGTAATGTCTTTGATATTTCCTTCTGTCTCATCAATTCTCTGCCTCCCCTTTCTGCCACATTTCCTTGACCTCTGCCAGAGAAATTTCTCTGATTAGATTATGTACAGCTAGATAATCCAGGGAAATTTGTCTTTTTAGGTTCACAACCATAATTACATCTGCAAAGTCCCTTCACAGCAGCATTGCAATCAGTGTTTGGTCTATTAACCAGGTGGTAGATATTTTAGGAAGGAGAGAACATCTATAGAATTCTGCCTACCACAGAAACAATTTATTATGGCATGAAAACACATCCAATTTCTAGATATAAATCTAATAAAAGATGTGTGGAATTTCTACCCAGAAACCTATAAATTAGTACTACAAAAAATCAAACGGAGCATAGACGAATGGAATTATACACCAAGTTTGTGATCTGAAGGACTCAGTACTGTTAGGACATCAGTTTTCTTCCAGAATTATCTAAATATACAATGCAATCCCATTTAGTGGAAACTGGTAAGCTAATTTAAAACTTGAAATGGAACTGAGAAATACCAAGAATTACCAAGACATTTTTTAAGAGGAATAACAACAGAAAATTGAACTATCAAATTGTAAAAATAATTATAAACTGCACTATTTAGGATGTTGACAATGTAATATTGTCACAGGGATAGATACATAAATTGAGAAAACAGGGAATTCAGAAGTGGGCACATGCATATATGGACATTTAGTTAATGACCTGTTGATGGAGAAAAGGTGGTCTTTTCAATAAATGGTGTTTGGGTCAATTATAAGGGAAAAAATGAAAACATTGACCTTTCCCTTTCAACATATTCAAATACCCATTTCTAATAGATTATAGATTTAAATGTGAACAGTGTAGATTCTAGAATACTAGAATACTGTGGTTAGCAGCTTCTAAAGTGATTCCCATTGATTGCTGCCTCCTAATATCCATATTCATGTAGACCCACTTGAATGTGGGCAGGATGTGGTAACTTGCTTCCAACAATAGAATATGGCAAAAGTAATGGGATGTCACTTTCAAGATTATGTTAAAAAGAACTGTCACTTTCATCTTACTTACAGTCTCTCCCTAGCTCTTCTCATTTTCATACTTTGATGAAGTGAGCTGCCATGCTGTGAGCTGTCCATAGAGTGACCCCTGTGGCATGAAAGTGAAAGCTGTCTCAGGTCAACAGCCAGAGAAGAGCTTAGACTCCCAGTCCACCAACACTTGAATACCTGAATTTCACCAAAACCACATAGGTGAGCCAGCTGAGACATAAAATGACTATAGATCTGGCAAAAATATGTCTTGTTTACAGCTATGTGAGAGTCTTTGAGCCAGAGGACCTAGTTAAGTCACACTCATATTACTGACCCACAGTAAAGGTGAAATATTAAATGCTAGGTCAAGGCACTCATTTTTTAATAATTTGCTATGTAGCAGTAGGTAAATAATACAGTTTCCATAGGGATATATCTTCATTGGAAGGAAAGAATTGAAATATGATACAAGAAGCACTTATCATGAAAGAACAGAGTAATAAATTGCATAAGCTAAAATTAAGAACTCCCATTTGTTAAACAAAAATACATGATCAATAAGGTGAAAAGACAAAGCACAGAATGGAGAAATCTATAACGCATATAACCAAGAAAGGGTTTTACTACAAGATAAAGGAAGAACATCAAATTAATTAGGGGAAAAAAAACAATAATCACAGCATGAGCAATAGGTTTGAAAGGTCACTATCTGAAAAGAGGGTATCTAAAGGGCCAATTAAGATATGAAAAGTGATTCAACTTCCTTAGTCATCAGGGGAATGGAAATTAATTATTTTTTATTTGTCAATTAGTAGGCAGCACAAGAAGCAGGTTGCTATCACTTGGCAGGGGCAGCAATAAACCTTTACGTCTTGCCTCAGGGCTAGGCTAACTTCTGTTGTGTGTCATAATTTACTGTTAAATAATTTGGATTATCTCGCCATCCCCCAGTATATAAACTGCCTCCACTCTATTATTTACATCATGGTGATGGTATCTGTTAAACTGGAATCAGCAAATATTCTAGATAACTTAGGTACAGACATACATGTCAGAAGTTTTTTGCCTCAAAAGAGAGATGGCCTTTCAGGGAAAATATCAGCATCTGTTTGCACACGTGATATACTTTCTCTAGGTGTATTCCCAGGCAAGGAACTGATGGATTTTATGAAACATCAATGTTTTTTTTTCCCTAAAAGCTGGTGGCAACTTACATTACCCTTTTGCATTCTGACCATCGATGTATAAATGTTCACAACTGTTACACATCAACATGTGTAAACTTTGTGTTTTGCAACTTAAGTGAGTGCTAAATACTATTCATTATGGTTTTCATTTTTAATTATTATTATTATTAACAGTGTTGAGTAGTTGTGCACATGCTGACTCACTCTTGTGTTTTTCAGGAAAATGCACCTTATTTTTTGTCCTTTTCCCTACTTAGACTTTTCTTCTTATCTAACTCATAAATATTTCTTTATATATTTTCCATACTAATAATCTGATATCAGTATAAGTATCTACATAGGCCAGTTTATAGATGGTCTTTTTGCATTTTTATGGTGTTTTTTTAATGAGAAATTTATTATTATCAGGGTACTCATATATATCATTGTGTGTGTGTGTGTGTATGTATGTTTAGTATTTAGTACTTTTTGAGACTTGTTTAAAAGATCAATTTCCTCTTAAGGACATAATAGTACTTCATGTTTTCTTACTAAACTGTTCAGATACTGCCTTTTTCATTAACTACTTTACTTTCTTGGGTATAGACATTTATATATGATGAGAAGCAGGTAGCCACTTTCATTGGTTCCATGTTCAGTTTTGTACTGTTGGAGGGTTGCTCGTACTCCTCATTAGCCAGAAATGAAAATTCCACCATATATTAAGTTTATATATGTGTGAGAGTCTGATCCTGGTTTTTAACTTTTTTATTTTTTTACATATCAATTTCTATTGCTGGATCAGTACTACATCATCTAACTTATTATAGCATAAAAATAAAGATATTTTTAAAGCCATCTCCCCAAGTCCTTTAGGACTATTTTTAGATCTCTATTCTTCCTTACAAATTTTAACATTAGCTTATCAAATTATAAAACACTGATAAATTTTTTATTGGATTTACACTCTATCTATATATCAATTTGGGAAGAATAGCTTTGGAAAGGTGATTCTTCCTATAAAAACCATGACAGTTCTCTCCTTTTAACTGAGTTTTTTTAAGACTTTCATAATTTTATAACTTTTCTCAAAAAGTTATTAGTTTAGTAGATATATTTCTAGATATATTACAATTCACAGTTGTAAATAATACACTTAAAATTAAATTTTGAGATCTTTCGCTGGTACATAGAAACACAGTTTTAAAAATTTGATCTTATACCTAACCCCTTTCCTAAAAAAACACAGAATAAAAATAATTTGACATTAATGAGATTTTGCTTTCTTATCTCCAATCTTTGCAACTTTTATTAGTCTTCCTTGATAACTTTAGGAAAACATTGAATAAAAGCACTAATAGTGGATAGCCTTGTCTTGTTCCAAATTTTAGTAAGTATGTATGTTGTGTTTGTATGATGTTGCCTAAGATTT